>WWET01007893.1:26945-41317 GCA_011038615.1 Limnodynastes dumerilii | reverse complement strand
AGATACTGAGGGGGGCTGGAGGCACATGATGGAAGATACTGAGGGGGGCTGGATATTTTGCAGGACACCCATACACAAACCCTGATGACACAGGGACCGCCCCAGCAACGCAGGGACCGCCACCAGCGACGCAGGGACCACCCCTATGCTTTTTACTTTTCTCCCTGAAATTACTTTTCAAAAGTAGGCAACCATGTGTTAAACACACGGGATCTGATCCAGACATCAAGTCAGGGGACCAAAAAATGGTGTAAGTTGTGTGTTCTGCAGAGGACCTCCAAATCACCATAAACTGCACAAGTGTTGCAGAAATCGGGTCCAATGTTCTTGCAGTTTGCAGTTTTCGGTTCCTTCCCAGCACATCGGCTAATTAAAGAAAGTTTCAAACCCCAACATCTAACATGAATGAGTCGGCTTTGAAATAAACAGCGGGGCTGCACTTGGAAGTAATCATAGCAGAAGCGGGAAAAAAGCATTGTTCTAGTGAAAGATTTATAGGAAAGGGAAAGAAATATTACCTGTGCTCTGAGGACATCGGGATTGATCAGCCATGCGTTGTACTATAGGGACATAAAACTTAGTGAGTCACCCGGCCCCTGAAATCAATATAATATATTACAAAGAGAATTACAACTTGTTATCACAGGGAGGATAAAGGAACAACAGACTATACTGTGCAGCAAATCACGGATTTCATAGAAAATTCACTCATTTTCTACCCTGCTTTGAAAACTCTCACCTCCCCTTGCTAATCCGTGGTCACGTAGACTTACACCACCAAAGACCACCTGTAACTTTCCGTGTGCCGTCCCGTGCGTCTGTGTCCTCCGTACGTGCGTATCATGATAATCACGCCCACTTTCCTTCATATAAATGCATCGCTCCGCCCATTTTCACTTAAAATCTCCCACGCGTATATTTGCGTTGCATATCTGGACGTATATACACATGTGCCTATCATACGTCCATCCGTTAGGTACTTCCGTGCGAATAGTCATCGTCTGCTACGTACAAAAAGTTACTACACATGCGCAGTTGGAACATATCTAAAAATACCCACGGGAGTCGCCGTGAAAACGGAAGTCTGAATACGGTCCTAAGAGAGGAAAGTTACTCCTGGTCAAAGACAATTAATATGGGTATAAACATCAAGTTGTTGTCGCTCTGTTTATTTACAGGAAACATGGGAAATAACAATGTTTAATAAATCGGCATCAGTGGATCTTTATAATGTCTCGCGCACTGATTTTCATCCAGACCTCAGCCTATTTTGTATCATTTGAACGAGGCAATTAACAATAACTGTCTATGTAATCGGTTTACAGTCGGTCTGGTTAATCCAACACTAATATATTATTTAAAGAAGAGATCCCAAGAGAAATTAAAACAAACTCATCCAATGACATTCACTAGAAGTCACAGATCCTCTGAGGATGGATGAAAGATCTCCCAGTAGCCAGACGCAGCTTTTTCAGAGTCTTAATGATTGAGGCTTGTGTGCTTAGTGTGCTGTGGATATCCCATCATGAGAGAGATGGCTGCTATGAGTCGAGGAAAGTCACAAACATTTTGTGATTATTTTCCTGCTTGAAGTTTTGTTTGAAAGCAGGAGGAAATTCAATAACTGATTCATTGAATTAAACACACAGGGCCTGATTCATACTTAAGTAGAAAAGAAGTACGTGCGGATTTGCAGAAGTACACACCTAAGTGGCAAGTGCACCCCCATAAGACTCCCTTCGTCCTTATGGATGTTAGCTGACATCAGCCATCATAGGGCGACCTTAACTCTCTGGACCGAATTCACAACCCGGTAATTTTTCACACACGTGCCTTATTTTCCGATTCTAGCTACTGCGCATGCGTAGTAACTATTTTACGCAATCTACGTAACAAAACGCTACGTAGATTGCGTAAAAAATTACGGGGTTGTGAATCTGGTCCTCTGTGTGTATGTTTGTGCAGAATTTGCTAAAGTGAGAACGGAAGTGCCTGACCCCACCCCCACACTGTCCAATTTAAATGCCTCCCTTCACCCACTTTTCTTAACTTCGTTCTTACAGAGTCATGGCACGACGCTTCTCACAGATGTCAGTAGGTTCTTGGATCAACTCCGTGCGTATTGAGTTCTTGGGCCTGATCCAGACTTACGCTGGCTGGCGTTAAAAATCGTGGATAGGGCGTCCGTAGCTTCAGTGTAGTAACGCTGGAGCGGGCGTCCCCCAGCGTTACTACGCTGAGGTTAGTGCAGGTAGGCGGGGGGAGGGAGGGTAATGAGGCTGGGAGGGCGGCGTTATAATACTAACACCCCCGTCACAGTGTATTTACACTCCCTTACGCCGGTTGAAGTTAGGATAGCCTTCAGCCGGCGTAAGGGAGTGTAAATACGATGGGGCAGGGGGGGTGTCAGGGAGAGTCCCACGATGTAACGCTGAGCGTTAGTACGCTCAGTGCTACATCGTATGTCTGGATCAGGCCCCTTATGTGTAACATCTGCCACACACCTGCGCCGATAGCAAAAAAACATGCAAACATACACACACGGGACCTGATTCACACTTAGGAATCTGTGACTTTTTATGCGTATATATAAAGGAAAGGATATAGTGCAATTGCGTAGTATCTTAATGTACACAATTTACGTAGCACTTAAGAACTGGCGGCTCTGAATCACCATTACTAACCTATTTCTTCTAAGTTCGTAGTGACTTAAAAAGGATGGGGCGTATTGGGAAAACTTAAGAAGGAAAATAAGAAGATTGGTCCTGATCCAGACCTACGCCTGTCGTCGCTACGGCAACTCCCGATTGTGGATCGGGCGTCTGTAGCAGCGCAGCTGGGACGCTGGAGGGGACGTCCCCCAGCGTCCCTACGTTCAGGTTAGTGAAGGTGGGCGGGGGAGGTAGTTAAATGAGGGTGGGAGGGCGGGCGAAGTGGCCATATGCTCCTGTGCGAGCGTATGGCCCCTTCCTTACGCTGGCTGAAGTTAGGGTAGCCTTCAGCCGGCGTAAGGGAGAGTTAATACGCTCCTATAAGGGGGAGTGTCGGGCCAGAACAGCGATGTTACGCTGAGCGCTACAGCGCTCAGTGTAACATCGTAGCTCTGGATCAGGCCCCAAGTCCCGATATGAACACACTGCGCAGTCTGACCTCGGAGATCATTGCGGGACCTTGCAGGAGGGGTATTAGTAAATTTAATGAACAAAGCTGCCAGGTTCATAGCGAGAAGCGAGTCTGGTTCAGCATCGTTCATTTAAAAATGATAGTTTATGCAAATAGACCCCTTTAAGCTTATTGCACATCAAGTTAATTTTATTCTATGCATGCAGGGAGAATGCTTTGCTTTTACTTATTGCACACAGATACCTGATCAGCTTCACTTTTAAACTGCTAATTAGACTTGAGCTGGGAAACATCACCTCTTAACTATAATACTGTTGCAACAAATGAAATTTGACTCCCCCTGAAAGCAACATGGTTTAGCCCAGGTGTAACTTTAAGTTCTTATTTTCATCCTCTGAATCAGGTCCTAGTTGCGTATAATTAAGAACCTAAATCATTCTTAAGTGTGAATCAGGCTCACAGCATCTGTATATTGGAATTATTGGGCACGAACGGCTGATCCAGAGTTGCGCTACCGTGTGTTTTTCCGACGGAAGCGCAGCGGGAATGAGTACTGCACATGCTCAGAACGGGAGCGAGCAGAGAAAGATGGGCGCAGTGCTGCCCAACCGCCTGTGTCCGCATCAGGGAGTTCCACGATATTTAAATGAGAGAAGGAGCGTTTTTATCATTGAAATAGGCGCAGATGTGGTGTACGGAGCCTGCGCTTCTGTGAAACGCTTACGCCAGCTCTGGGGAGCAATAAGCGCGGGTCGTTTCCAGTGGAAAAATTTCCTTTTTTTTATTTAGAATAAAATCTGTCCATAAATAATGATCAAAACACTTCTCCTTTTTTGTTGCCGGCATAGCAGCAGAATACCAGAACATCGCTACTATGCTCTGACAATGTAAGCGGGTTTTCAGTGCTTAAAATGCACATATTAAAAAAATCTGGTTTAAATACACAGGAAAGTGTACAAGTCGCAGCCTCTGCGCATGTGGCGCCCAGCGCTGGGGTGACAAGTCTGCCCCTCCCTTCCCCCCACGTGCTCTCCAGAGCTGCGGAAATCTCCGGGTCAGCTCCTGAGTGGGATTTACCGTTCACATGGACAGAATATTGACAGTCAACCGACTGACACTAAAATGCCAACATGGTTACCTGGGACCGTATTTACACTTCAGAGTGAGTTAGGTGAGGACAGAACCGCACCTAACTCACTGGTGCAGCCTCTAACCCGGCCCCGTTTTTAGGTACCTAAAGGCACTTTAGAGTTCCATAGGGCGACCTTATCTCACCGTGCGCAGTTTCCTTCTTAAGAAGACATTGCCTCTCCCCCCGCCCTCCCCGGCTAATCTAAGCCCCTCCCACTTCTACCTAAACACTCCCAAGGCGGTGTTAGCGCGCCTCCTTCTTACTGAACGGTCTTTAAAGACAACACAGAGGCAATCTACGTATCTAACTGGTATGATCCCGGAGGGAAGCCAAAGATACATGCAGGGGGCGGGGCTTAATGGTGCGATTCATGCAAATCGTGTAATTAAGCCCCACCCCTTCACTATGAATTACCCCTTTCGGGGGGCTTCATAGGAATGGGGGTGTGGCTTGAGGATGCAATATGCGTCAACGAGTCCTTCCCTGTCCCTGCCCACACTAGTAAACTAGTGTTGCTAGGCAGAGGGGCAGGACTTGAGGCGGTGGTTTCATGGAAACCACGAGATTTGCCGGCTCTTCCGGGATACTGCCCGAATTTCAGGAGTCGGCAACCGTGCAATAACCCCCTCACTAGCCCTAATTGCTTACCTTTGATGCAAGTCCAGAATGGGAGATGGAGAAAAAAGATGAGCAACCAAGGCCAGAGCCAAGAGAACACCGAGACAGAGGGGAACAGAGAGGAAAGAATGGAAAGTCATCCGGGGAAATGAACACAGAGAGACAGCAGAGGAATAGGGGTTCAGAGTCCCCCCAATCCGTTTACAGTGCAGCCAGACAGGTGTAAATGGAGGTGGAATCAGGCAGGAGACTTCTTGTGGTAGAATAACAATTTTGGTTTATTCAGCAAAGCCAGAGCCCTTTACTTGAGGCAGAGCTCAAGGGCTGACAGGTTTAGACAGTGACACACAGCAGCTCGATCTAACAATATACACTGTTTGAAGATATATTTTTAGAGTAGAGCAAGTCCATGTATAGTAAGGAGACCATTCTTCCTGGGGGCTTGTAGTTGTCAGCAAGACTCTTATAATGCAATCTAATAAAAACTGGTTAAATGTATAGTTATTTATTATTTATTATTATTATCATTTATTTATAAGGTATCCGCAGCACTGTACAAACTACAACAAAATACAGTACAGACATCCAGGGTAGGGATAGTATAGTATAGTATATACAGCATAGTACATATAAATACAACATGACTATAAAAAATATCACAAAAATAAAGTGAAGCAAGCACAGAACGCAAGGAAAAATGTGAGGTGTCAAGCTTGGCAGATCAGGGAGAAGGGGATAGAATGCAGTGAGAGGTTGAGAGGGAGCCACCAGTTGGGGATGGGGTAACAGCGTAGCAGAGGGGGACAAGAGGGTATGAAGTGAGGTGGGGAGTGGTGGAGTAGGGAACAACGCTAGGATGGAGGACCCTGCTCACATGAGCTAATATACTAAGTGTATACAACTACAGACTGCAATTATATATATGATTAACATTCTGCGAGTTAATTAATCTATTTCTACTTGTACGCAGGCTATCAGCTACAAAACTCACAGCCTTTTATTGCTAATCGCTGTCTATAAAGAACCTGTCTGCAGATAAAAGCTTTGCACAATTGCCCCGGGCCGGGGTATCCTCTGTATCTACAGGGTGGGCATCTACCTTGGGCCTCATAGCAGCCCCTGCACCCACAGTAGCTATGCCACTGACTGATGCAGAGTTGCCTTCAAAAAAGAAACACAACTTGTGTATGACACAAATGGTACACAAAGAACCAAGGGGAAGATTGAGATATGAGGTTTTAAAAAAACCCAACAAACTGCATCTTGGGTAAATAAAAAAACAAAACAAAACATTTTTGAACAAAAAATTTCAATTATTTCTTACAGCATGGTGCTCCGAAAGAAAAATGACAAAACTAACCCCAACCCTTCCCCTAATTCTAACCCTAACCCTCCCCTTCTATTAACCTAACCCTAACCCTCCCTTCCTGGCAGCCAGACCCTAACCCTCCCTCTCCTGCAGCCTGACCCTAATCCTGCATTGCCCACAGCCTAACCCTAACCCTCCCTTCCCCACAGTCTGACCCTAACCCACTATTGTATGCAGCCTAACCCTAACCCTCCCTTCCCCACAGCCTGACCCTAACACCAACCCTCCCTTCCCCAAAGTCTCCGGAGAGGTTACTCACCTTCCCAGTGGTCCACTGAAGCAGCGCGTCTGGCGGCGAGTTCAGCAGCAATGGTGGCAGCGGCATTTGCAATTTTTTTATGCACTAGGCATACTCACCCATTCTGAATAGGGGCACCTGAAAAGGAACTTTCAGCTGTCCCTATTTCGCAATACCATCTTTCTAACCGGGGACTTCCACCACTTCCAACTTCCGATCAGCACCATGGGCCAGATCCAGGATTTTGAACTGAGTTCTGTGCGCAAGGAAATTCATCCGAAAGGGCGTTCCGTAACATCCGCAGGCACAATCTCCGCGAGGGCAGCGGCGTGCAGATGAGGGTGAGTGGGCGGCGGTGGGCACCTCTGCGCGGACTTGCATTGGCATGAACGCAGATCCGTGCGTAGGACTAAAGTGAGGGTTACGAATGCGTTAAGTCCTCCCAAGTCACGCACGTGAGAGGAGAGCGACAGGCGTGTTCTCCGCCCTCTGCAGACTTTCAGACCTCGGATGGAACACGCACAGAGGTGTGGATTAAGTCCCATGGGCCTGATCCAGACTTAAGGTCATTTTATGTACGCAAACGTACGAGTTGTACACTATTAAATATAATGCACTCTCCCGGGCCCTCCCCCCTCATGCACATAACTTAGCGGACTTACATGTTCAGAGTCTGCCTTAA
Organism: Limnodynastes dumerilii; assembly: GCA_011038615.1. Classification (NCBI taxonomy): domain Eukaryota; kingdom Metazoa; phylum Chordata; class Amphibia; order Anura; family Limnodynastidae; genus Limnodynastes; species Limnodynastes dumerilii. Next base: position 34,155 of record WWET01007893.1, on the reverse strand, counting down.
TTGTTCCTTGCGTGTCTCTGGTCGTACGTATCGCCTTGTGCACGCCTCCTGCCCTCCCCGCTGTCGGTAGGAAATCTGGATTAAGATTCCTACCTTAAGAATTACGACCACGTCTGTGTCCATACGACTGCAGACCTAGTCGTAACGGGTCTTTCCCGCCCCGACCCCTCATTAACATGACTATAACCGCCTGTACGGAGATACGACCAGCGTAAATGAAGGATTAACCCCTTCTGTGTAAGTATTAATGTACGTAACTTGTAGTTGTGATGGGGGACAAGGGCGCTCTAATATAGATAAGGGGCTATAACCTAGCGAGCAGCTCATTTCCCTTGAAAAAGAACCACAACTGGTTTGAAACGCGTGGGCGGGGTGCCTGTTACTTTGATCTGCATCTGGGTGATCCACCGTGTTTGTCTTCCTAGCACCGTCCCTCTGTTATTTAACCCGGGTTCTTGTCATCCAGAGTGAACGGTGCTGCAACTGGTGGGTTTCTAGTGCAGTTTTATATCTCCTCTTTGTATTTTTAATTATTTATCTACTTAATAAACTTTTTTTCTCTATATTCGGAGCGTCTGCCTGTAAATTGCTACACGAGAAAGCCAGAGCCCAGCGGGCAGCGGGGATTCCCCTTCCGACGCTGCCAGAGATTTTGTGTACTGGTCTCCGTGACATCCATCAGCGCTGACTGTCCACACGCGGCGGAGACCATTGTTACAGCGTCCCTTCAGTTTTCAAGACTTTCAACTACTGCACACGAGCACTGTGGTCCCAGACTGTGAGTGATTCTTATTTTAAACTTTGGGTCATATTTGAAGAAGACTTTACTACCAAGAACTTTTGTTATGAACTTCCTATATACTAGTTACCACTCACTACCTCCATTCTACTGCTGAATTAATACAGACTGGGACTTTGCTTCACTTAGAAATCCACTTTATTGCATTACATTTTATATCCTTTTTAATCCATGACTGTATGATTTATAAGGCTGAATGAGGTTTCTATCCTTGTTCCTACCCATTGCCTCAAAACATTTTTTGTTTATTTTTGTGAATCACTGTTTATTCATATTTTTTACTTTGCTACCAATTCTGATTTTATTTTATTTATTTAACTATTTGTTATTTTATTCACTGAATTATCTTCCTTTCATTTTACTGTTTGATTTTTCATCTCATGTCTTTAGTTTAGCATTTATTTATTTATTTAAATTCTATTCACTCCCATCACTGTGTAGTTTATAATATTAGAGTTCATTAAGTAGGGAGCTTGCCCGATTGGTTGCCCCTAGAGACCACTCCTAATCATCCCCCTTTTCTTAATTTTAATATTAATTTATTTAGCATATATATTAGGTTTTAGTTTAGCGCTCGCACGCCACTTTTCAACCTCTCTTACTAATGTACGTAACTTATTTACGCAGATTTTCCGACACAGGGAACTTAAGCAAATGACTTGCGTAAGACCCCTGACAGCCGTAGTTCAGCGTCCGGACCCATGTTTGGAGACACCACGCACAAAGATAACAAGGATTCAGTCGGTAGCACACACATGGCTGAGTCTGCGTAGTCTTTAGCGTAAGATTATATAAAACTCGAGCCCAATTAAGTTCAGAAGTGCAGGATTATTGCGCTGTTCTATCATGGACATTTGGGTTGTGCTCCATGAAAGAATTCTCTGTTAAATGACAAAGTAATAAAAATAAAACAAATGTCTGAAATGAAATAACTATTAAATAAGAAACAAATGCATCACGCTGCCCCTGACTTCCCTGGGTTCATTGCACAGATCACAAGCTACATTTCCACACCTTGTCCAAGTGAAATCAAACCATAAAGCAATAAATGAAATATGAAGCTAAAGTAATGAGTCCATGTGCGGGTAAGAACAAAGGCGTAGATCCAAACGGGGGGTTAGGTAGTTACATACAAATCACAGACCCACCACAGAAACAATTGCACTCTATCTATAAAGCGGTGGACACAATTATCTCAGATCTCTCTTCCAATATAAAGCGGTGGACACAATTCTCTCAGATCTCCCTTCTGATATAATACCATATATATGAAAAGAGTTCTAGGTTTCTAACACATGGAAATGACAGGATAAAGCACAGACCTTAAATAAAGATCTCCTCAGTCCAATCAAATGTCCATGACTGAAGCTAAATGCTGTAATTAAGAGAAATTGAATTATATCATAGCAGCAGTAATGAGGAAGAAGGGAATTGTAAAGACGTTCAAATGCAGACTAAGTGGAAACTAAAGAATGTTTAATAAAATTCTAATTATTATATTAACATATTAACATTAAAGGTTTCTCCAGTCACCCCTAATCACAAGTACTAGCTAGGAAAATACAGTCAATGTAGGGCTAACCCCCTTTTTTTTAATAGTTAATCTTGTTCTTCCCCTCTTGGATCCACTATCCGTACCCTTATGGATTGACACAAGTATCACATCCATTAACCCTTTATGAATACAGAGCTAGTAATATTGAAGGACCTGTAGTAATGGACTTTCATGCATCAGGCTATACCTTCTACAATAACTCATTGGCATTTGTAGAACTACAAAGCTTACAAGTTTGTCACAGAAATGCCAGACTGTCCCTCATAGGATTCACTATCATAAAAGGCAGCTCTGACGAAGGTGTACTGCTATGTTCTGGCCAGAGGTGGAACTAGCGAGTTGTGGGCCCAGGTGCAAAAAATATGTTTTGACCCTGATGATATCCCAGGTAACCCAGTGGGGAGCTTCGTTGGTGCAGTGATGGCAGCTGTGGGCCCTTGTATCAACATGGGCCCCGGTGCCGTTACACCTATTGCACCAATGGTAGTTCCGCCCCTGAAAGAGACGGTTAAGGAGGAGAATAAAAGACCACCCTGATGAGCCTTACTATCAAGAGGAAATAATTTTGAGTAGGGCTGGTTCAGAGGAGGAAAGAGACCACTATTAGGACGTGCTTCACTATATATCTTTGCTTTTTTGTCCCCCTTTACATTACACAGGATTTGGAGGAAGGAAAAGTGCCGGAACAGGACGAGGTTCCTGGACAGAAATTTGGTCCACATAACTTAGGAGTAGGAGAACACACCTAGAGTAACTGGGACGATCGTATTGGACATTTGATTGGACTGAGGAGATCTTTATTTAAGGTCTGTGCTTTATCCTGTCATTTCCATGTGTTAGAAACCTAGAACTCTTTTCATATATATGGTATTATACCGGAAGGGAGATCTGAGAGAGTTGTGTCCACCGCTTTATATTGGAAGAGAGATCTGAGATAATTGTTTCCACTGCTTTATAGATAGAGCGTAATTGTTTCTGTGGTGGGTCTGTGATTTGTATTTGGGAGGTACTGTCACTTTTCTCCGTATATAGTGGATAAAAGTCTGTACCTGGTTAGGGGTGGAGTGTAAACACCCCCTCCATGTACTACTGCAGCCAGTATATAAGCGCAAGGAGTGTTACCAGCTTACTGTTTAGGTAGTTACATACGACAAGGCGATACGAACGAACGCTGTTACACATGGAAAAGTGTTTGTAGGGTTTGGAACTCATAAATTAGCTTAATTACATGCGTTACGAGAGTGCCCGGGAGATTGCATTATACTTACGAGTGCGTAACTACACTACGCGATCGTACTTACAGGGAACTTAAGTCTGGATCTGGCCCAAAGAACCTGCAATTGCGGGAAGATATGAACGCGCTTGCAAGCACTTGCAAATTTTCCTGGGCTTTTACCCTTTATAAGTCTGCTAATTAATTAACTGTTTTTTTTTCTAAACATATTTCCATGTAGGTGTTATGTATACTTAAGAAATAAAATGTGTTCCACATCATTAAAGCTGTGTTTTATTCGCAGGAGGTTTTAATCAGCTAAATTCCATCGGTCATCGTGAGAATGTTACAATGTTGTCATGTTAAGACTTGTAGTGTAGCATTTTATCTTGTATTAGTAATGCTGTATTTTAATAATAAATCGCATATACTGTACACAAGTTATAAGACATAGATATTATATAACATTATGGGCCTGATTCAATTAGCTTTGCACACCGCGTTATTTGCAGTGCGAAGCTAATTCTTTTTTTTTTTTTTTTTGCCTAAAAGCCCCAGAAATAACCTGTGTTGAGATTTCAGGGTTATTGCTGGGGTGGCGATCTGAAAGCGGTATCACTCTCCTCTCACAGCTTTAGGCTCAGAACGTCATTTGCCCTAACTGTCACCGAACGGCCATTGCAAGGGCGTCGCCCCCATCTGCCTTCCTGTCCATCTTCTCATTTCCTCTCAAACCCTAAAGCATGCTGGGAACTGTAGTCCTTTCGAAATCCAACTGCCGCAAACATGGCCATTATAAAAAAAACACTAAAATATCATTAAGGGGCTATTGTATGATTTTAGTGTCATCTGCCAGTAATGCATCAGGTCGCCAGACTCCAATAGCTTATTAATGCTGGCCATAAACTTGACCGATTAATGGTTCAATTATCCAATAAGTGAGTGGACCAATAACCACTCTAGTGTATGAATGGGATGGATATTAAAAATGCCCAATAGCAGACCCTCCAACATGACCCATTCCATTAGGTACAATATACTCTGCTCCTGACCTTCCAACTGACAGTTATTATGGTAACCACCTTTGTTAAAGTTTTTCAAACAGGGCCCTGCTCGTGCGAGCTAACACACTATGTGGGAGGGAAGAAATTACAGAAGACATAAGGAGGGGGAAGGAAATGGACTGCTGGTGTGAACGGAGGAGAGTGGGAAGGAAGAGAAGGGATAGATGAAGGATGCAGTGTGGATGTGAAGTGGAGGGGTAGGCTAGCCTGAACAGGTGTGTTTTGAGTGAACGCTTGAAGACCTGCAATGTGGGGGAGAGTCTGACTGAAGAAGGAAGGTAATTTTAGTGCAGAGGTGCAGCACGGGAGAAGTCCTGGATACGGGTGTGAGATGTGGTGATCAGTAAAGAGGTCAGGCAGCGCTGGGCGGGAGAGGGTGGGAAGGGGTGTGCATGTTGATGAGGGAAGAGAGGTAGGGGGGCAAGATGGGTGCAGGGGAGACCTATGAGGAGGAGGTTACAGTAGTCGAGGCGTGATATGACTAAAGAGTAGATAAGAGTTTTAGTAGCTTAATGGTGAGGAAAGGACGGATGCCTGCAATGTTACGTAGGTGGAAACGACAAGAATGAGAGAGAGCACAGATGTATGGTATAAAGGAAAATGAGTCAAGGATGACACCTAGGCAGCGAACTTGAGGGGCTGAGGAGACAGAGGTATCACCAATGGTTATTGTGATGGAGGGCGGGGAGGAAATGCTCGGGGAAGGAAAAACAATACTGTATTATTGCTATACTTGCTAATAATTATAGTCCTACAGAAGGGGAAACTCTGACCAGGAGGTGGCGCTGCCACACACTACTACCTGACTGTCAGCCAATTATCTAGCTGCATGATCCTCCTTCCGAGATTAAAAGGAAGCATGCACAGCCAATCAGTGCAAAGATTGACAGTAGACCCCTTACAACCAATCAGCTGCAAGGGCCTCCTGTCAATCTCGACAGCCCCTTCCTCTGCACCCCTTATTATTAGTTCCAGGAGGAGAAGTGTATGGCGCTCATATCATGACCTTTCCCTAGGGAAAAATTGGCTAAATTATCGGACACTGATAAGCAATCTAGTGTATGTCTAGCTTTAGAGTTCTCTGAACAGTGTGTCTAGTGTATATCTAGCTTTAGAGTTCCCTGAATAGTGTATCTAGTGTATGGCCAGCTTTAGAATTCCCTGAATAGTGTATCTAGTGTATGTCTAGCTTTAGAGTTCCCTGAATAGTGTATCTAGTGTATGGCCAGCTCTAGAATTCCCTGAACAGTGTATCTAGTGTATGGCCAGCTCTAGAGTTCCCTGAGAGCAGGATGGGCAAATGCCACAGGTTCTCCAGGAAACACACTATTGTGTGTAGTAAAATGCTTTTCTACAGATAAGTAGAGTGTGGGTTCCCAATGCGAATGGCCTCTCGAAGAGACATAGCAATCGATACCTGGAGCACCAAACACAGTGCTCTGAAAGGTAAGTAATCTCAATCTCCACTCCCTAACCCTAAGTCTCACCCCCCGCAGCTGATCACATACTCACTCATTCTTAAAAAAAAAAAATCGAAAACCGCTGTCATTGGAAATAGAGACAGCCGTAAAGCAACTTTTTTCGTAATGACAATATTCGGTACGGGGACTTGCAATGGGTAAGTATAATATTGGGTGGGATGAAGGAAGGGATCAGCAAAAAAGTTTTTTCCCTGGAGTCTGAGAAAGTATTTCACTAGGGAGCCATGGTCTTTTTCTGGCTCTGCTTCGATGTAACTGGGCCTGCAAATATTAATTAATGACACGACTTACCTTGGCTCGTCGCAGATTATTGATGGTCTGGGAGTGTTTTATTGGGAGAATTTAATGGGAAATGTTTCTTTTTTGTTTGTTTCTGGCAGGGAGAAGTTGATGAAATATTATCTTATAATAAATCATTGCCTGTGTGTGCTGTGTAATTAAACAAGATGAATATTACACCTCATCTACCTGCTGGAATATTCTCATAAATTCACTATCTCCTCAAGCTTAACTTAGTCGCTCAGAAAACATTTGATTGCATCATTGAGATCACATCGTGGGCATCGTCCAGAGTTCGAGAGTAAGGGCGGGGGAGGGGTGAAAATGATCATTTTTTTACATTAAAAATACTTTTCTTTTGCCAAAAGAACTCACATACTCTATAGCTTTATGTTTAATCTGTAAATTAAAATGAAGCCAGGACAGAACCAACTCTAGGGGGTTTGAATTGGGGTCTGTGTCCAGGCCCCGCACCCTGGGGGGCCCACCACCAGCTTCAATTACAAAGCCGTGGCTGCCTGCCACAGTATAGTTGTGCGCTGTGACTGATATATGCTGCTACCATGGATAATAGCGGCAGAGGATGGCCAGAACAGCTATCTATACTAACCAATAGTGGCACTGGCTGATCCCTGCTGTTACTACTCCGCAGCATCTACAGATGTGCGGCACGCTACTAATATACTAAAGCAGGCAGCCACAGTGTAATAGTAACGCTGGTCAGTATCTGTGTAATAATATAATATAATATAATAATAATATAATAGTATTAGAGATGAGAGGTGATAAATAACAGTGTGATAGTAACGCTGGTCAGTA
>WWET01007893.1:14531-26707 GCA_011038615.1 Limnodynastes dumerilii | reverse complement strand
TAACAGTGTGATAGTAACATTGGTCAGTATCTGTGTGCAGTAAGCAATTCAAAGATATATCCCTGCATGCAAAGAATACAATTAACTTGACTCCCCCTGAAATCAACATGGTTTAGCCCAGGAGTAACTTTCCTCTCTTAGGGTCATATTTAGAGATCCGTCCGAGAAAAGTTTGCAATTATTCACACGGACGTAGCAAGGCCACACCCCTGACACTCCCCAATTATTCACAGGGACACAGCAAGGCCACACCCCTGACACTCCCCAATTATTCACACGGACACAGCAAGGCCACACCCCTGACACTCCCCAATTATTCACACGGACACAGCAAGGCCACACCCCTGACACTCCCCAATTATTCACACGGACACAGCAAGGCCACACCCCTGACACTCCCCAATTATTCACACGGACACAGCAAGGCCACACCCCTGACACTCCCCAATTATTCACACGGACACAGCAAGGCCACACCCCTGACACTCCCCAATTATTCACACGGACACAGCAAGGCCACACCCCTGACACTCCCCAATTATTCACACGGACACAGCAAGGCCACACCCCTGACACTCCCCAATTATTCACACGGACACAGCAAGGCCACACCCCTGACACTCCCCAATTATTCACACGGACACAGCAAGGCCACACCCCTGACACTCCCCAATTATTCACACGGACACAGCAAGGCCACACCCCTGACACTCCCCAATTATTCACACGGACACAGCAAGGCCACACCCCTGACACTCCCCAATTATTCACACGGACACAGCAAGGCCACACCCCTGACACTCCCCAATTATTCACACGGACACAGCAAGGCCACACCCCTGACACTCCCCAATTATTCACACGGACACAGCAAGGCCACACCCCTGACACTCCCCAATTATTCACACGGACACAGCAAGGCCACACCCCTGACACTCCCCAATTATTCACACGGACACAGCAAGGCCACACCCCTGACACTCCCCAATTATTCACACGGACACAGCAAGGCCACACCCCTGACACTCCCCAATTATTCACACGGACACAGCAAGGCCACACCCCTGACACTCCCCAATTATTCACACGGACACAGCAAGGCCACACCCCTGACACTCCCCAATTATTCACACGGACACAGCAAGGCCACACCCCTGACACTCCCCAATTATTCACACGGACACAGCAAGGCCACACCCCTGACACTCCCCAATTATTCACACGGACACAGCAAGGCCACACCCCTGACACTCCCCAATTATTCACACGGACACAGCAAGGCCACACCCCTGACACTCCCCAATTATTCACACGGACACAGCAAGGCCACACCCCTGACACTCCCCAATTATTCACACGGACACAGCAAGGCCACACCCCTGACACTCCCCAATTATTCACACGGACACAGCAAGGCCACACCCCTGACACTCCCCAATTATTCACACGGACACAGCAAGGCCACACCCCTGACACTCCCCAATTATTCACACGGACACAGCAAGGCCACACCCCTGACACTCCCCAATTATTCACACGGACACAGCAAGGCCACACCCCTGACACTCCCCAATTATTCACACGGACACAGCAAGGCCACACCCCTGACACTCCCCAATTATTCACACGGACACAGCAAGGCCACACCCCTGACACTCCCCAATTATTCACACGGACACAGCAAGGCCACACCCCTGACACTCCCCAATTATTCACACGGACACAGCAAGGCCACACCCCTGACACTCCCCAATTATTCACACGGACACAGCAAGGCCACACCCCTGACACTCCCCAATTATTCACACGGACACAGCAAGGCCACACCCCTGACACTCCCCAATTATTCACACGGACACAGCAAGGCCACACCCCTGACACTCCCCAATTATTCACACGGACACAGCAAGGCCACACCCCTGACACTCCCCAATTATTCACACGGACACAGCAAGGCCACACCCCTGACACTCCCCAATTATTCACACGGACACAGCAAGGCCACACCCCTGACACTCCCCAATTATTCACACGGACACAGCAAGGCCACACCCCTGACACTCCCCAATTATTCACACGGACACAGCAAGGCCACACCCCTGACACTCCCCAATTATTCACACGGACACAGCAAGGCCACACCCCTGACACTCCCCAATTATTCACACGGACACAGCAAGGCCACACCCCTGACACTCCCCAATTATTCACACGGACACAGCAAGGCCACACCCCTGACACTCCCCAATTATTCACACGGACACAGCAAGGCCACACCCCTGACACTCCCCAATTATTCACACGGACACAGCAAGGCCACACCCCTGACACTCCCCAATTATTCACACGGACACAGCAAGGCCACACCCCTGACACTCCCCAATTATTCACACGGACACAGCAAGGCCACACCCCTGACACTCCCCAATTATTCACACGGACACAGCAAGGCCACACCCCTGACACTCCCCAATTATTCACACGGACACAGCAAGGCCACACCCCTGACACTCCCCAATTATTCACACGGACACAGCAAGGCCACACCCCTGACACTCCCCAATTATTCACACGGACACAGCAAGGCCACACCCCTGACACTCCCCAATTATTCACACGGACACAGCAAGGCCACACCCCTGACACTCCCCAATTATTCACACGGACACAGCAAGGCCACACCCCTGACACTCCCCAATTATTCACACGGACACAGCAAGGCCACACCCCTGACACTCCCCAATTATTCACACGGACACAGCAAGGCCACACCCCTGACACTCCCCAATTATTCACACGGACACAGCAAGGCCACACCCCTGACACTCCCCAATTATTCACACGGACACAGCAAGGCCACACCCCTGACACTCCCCAATTATTCACACGGACACAGCAAGGCCACACCCCTGACACTCCCCAATTATTCACACGGACACAGCAAGGCCACACCCCTGACACTCCCCAATTATTCACACGGACACAGCAAGGCCACACCCCTGACACTCCCCAATTATTCACACGGACACAGCAAGGCCACACCCCTGACACTCCCCAATTATTCACACGGACACAGCAAGGCCACACCCCTGACACTCCCCAATTATTCACACGGACACAGCAAGGCCACACCCCTGACACTCCCCAATTATTCACACGGACACAGCAAGGCCACACCCCTGACACTCCCCAATTATTCACACGGACACAGCAAGGCCACACCCCTGACACTCCCCAATTATTCACACGGACACAGCAAGGCCACACCCCTGACACTCCCCAATTATTCACACGGACACAGCAAGGCCACACCCCTGACACTCCCCAATTATTCACACGGACACAGCAAGGCCACACCCCTGACACTCCCCAATTATTCACACGGACACAGCAAGGCCACACCCCTGACACTCCCCAATTATTCACACGGACACAGCAAGGCCACACCCCTGACACTCCCCAATTATTCACACGGACACAGCAAGGCCACACCCCTGACACTCCCCAATTATTCACACGGACACAGCAAGGCCACACCCCTGACACTCCCCAATTATTCACACGGACACAGCAAGGCCACACCCCTGACACTCCCCAATTATTCACACGGACACAGCAAGGCCACACCCCTGACACTCCCCAATTATTCACACGGACACAGCAAGGCCACACCCCTGACACTCCCCAATTATTCACACGGACACAGCAAGGCCACACCCCTGACACTCCCCAATTATTCACACGGACACAGCAAGGCCACACCCCTGACACTCCCCAATTATTCACACGGACACAGCAAGGCCACACCCCTGACACTCCCCAATTATTCACACGGACACAGCAAGGCCACACCCCTGACACTCCCCAATTATTCACACGGACACAGCAAGGCCACACCCCTGACACTCCCCAATTATTCACACGGACACAGCAAGGCCACACCCCTGACACTCCCCAATTATTCACACGGACACAGCAAGGCCACACCCCTGACACTCCCCAATTATTCACACGGACACAGCAAGGCCACACCCCTGACACTCCCCAATTATTCACACGGACACAGCAAGGCCACACCCCTGACACTCCCCAATTATTCACACGGACACAGCAAGGCCACACCCCTGACACTCCCCAATTATTCACACGGACACAGCAAGGCCACACCCCTGACACTCCCCAATTATTCACACGGACACAGCAAGGCCACACCCCTGACACTCCCCAATTATTCACACGGACACAGCAAGGCCACACCCCTGACACTCCCCAATTATTCACACGGACACAGCAAGGCCACACCCCTGACACTCCCCAATTATTCACACGGACACAGCAAGGCCACACCCCTGACACTCCCCAATTATTCACACGGACACAGCAAGGCCACACCCCTGACACTCCCCAATTATTCACACGGACACAGCAAGGCCACACCCCTGACACTCCCCAATTATTCACACGGACACAGCAAGGCCACACCCCTGACACTCCCCAATTATTCACACGGACACAGCAAGGCCACACCCCTGACACTCCCCAATTATTCACACGGACACAGCAAGGCCACACCCCTGACACTCCCCAATTATTCACACGGACACAGCAAGGCCACACCCCTGACACTCCCCAATTATTCACACGGACACAGCAAGGCCACACCCCTGACACTCCCCAATTATTCACACGGACACAGCAAGGCCACACCCCTGACACTCCCCAATTATTCACACGGACACAGCAAGGCCACACCCCTGACACTCCCCAATTATTCACACGGACACAGCAAGGCCACACCCCTGACACTCCCCAATTATTCACACGGACACAGCAAGGCCACACCCCTGACACTCCCCAATTATTCACACGGACACAGCAAGGCCACACCCCTGACACTCCCCAATTATTCACACGGACACAGCAAGGCCACACCCCTGACACTCCCCAATTATTCACACGGACACAGCAAGGCCACACCCCTGACACTCCCCAATTATTCACACGGACACAGCAAGGCCACACCCCTGACACTCCCCAATTATTCACACGGACACAGCAAGGCCACACCCCTGACACTCCCCAATTATTCACACGGACACAGCAAGGCCACACCCCTGACACTCCCCAATTATTCACACGGACACAGCAAGGCCACACCCCTGACACTCCCCAATTATTCACACGGACACAGCAAGGCCACACCCCTGACACTCCCCAATTATTCACACGGACACAGCAAGGCCACACCCCTGACACTCCCCAATTATTCACACGGACACAGCAAGGCCACACCCCTGACACTCCCCAATTATTCACACGGACACAGCAAGGCCACACCCCTGACACTCCCCAATTATTCACACGGACACAGCAAGGCCACACCCCTGACACTCCCCAATTATTCACACGGACACAGCAAGGCCACACCCCTGACACTCCCCAATCTGTGACTAAGAGATAGATAGGTCGCCTTAGTGCAACAGGCAGTGCTGGTCAGTCCCCCCCGCTCCAGGTTTTCCTATCTTACCACCTGTGTCCTCCGAGACTGTCTGCGGCTTAGAACTGAAGTAATGTCCCAGTCCTGTGGTGGTTGAGACTTAAGGGAAATGAAGTCTCACGGGGCCTGATCCAGACCTACGCATGAGAGCGGAGCGTATTACCGCTCCAGCGTAAAAACTTTTACTCCCATGACACTCCCCTTACCTTCCTTTCAGTACACCCGACGAACCCTAACCTAACTTTTCCATGTGTTGGTACGTATTTTCGTAGTGACCCGCCGTTCGTAGCGGCCAAAGCACGCCCATACTGTACCATTTAAATGGCTCCCCCGCCTACATTCCTTAACTCCAGCGTCCGTACTAACTTCGTACTATAAACACGCTCCGTCGTCGGAAAATACGCAAACAATACGGATGCCCGAATCGCCGCTACTAAAAGGTCTTTGGTAAGACCAGAAGTTTTTTAAGGCGATTTTACACTTACGATCAGCGTTAGATCGTGTGCGAGCGTAGGTCTGGATCAGGCCCAATGAGCCTGATCCAGACCTCCACTCGCCACTGTATTTATGGCGGGCGGATGCGTAAGATCGGTTGTTTAGCCGATCTGCACATGTGGCGGGCAGATGTTGTCCAGCGTAACTAGGAAAGACCCTAGTTTAGGATCGGGCGTCCCTTAATCTAGCGTAATTACGGTGGAGGGGGCGTGCCAAGCCTACGCTCACTGTAATTACGCTAGACATAGGGAAGGTAGGGGGAGGTAGGGAGATGAGGCAGTGAGGGCAGGGTTTAGATATTACGCCCAGGGTCCGTGTTACGTAGGGTAGCCTTCAGCCGGCGTAACAGAGTGTAATTACGGCCGGACCGGAGGAGTGTCAGGGGGAATGCATGCCGGTGGTTATGCTGTACGTTAGTACGCACAGCGCATCGGCGTTAGTCTGGATCAGCCCCAATATACCATACAAGGGGGCATTCTCATGAGCTTATACAGAACAGAGAACATGTATACCGTACAGATGACTATTATTATGTCCATTGTCCATTATAATAAGTTGGCTAGTAATTTTCTAATAATCTCACATTAAATCAGACCCCAGATGTGAAACTTATTACATCATGGATATGACCAAATTAAAAATCATAAACAAGTTCTGTTGTTTATTAAACATTAGATCACAGATCTAACCACAATTGAATATCACCCCTAGCCCTGGTTTTGAACCCCTGTTAAAATCTGACTCCTGATTAAACAAACTTTTCTGCACCTGTTTGCAACTGGCCATCCTTTCCTGTGCCTGTATGCCTACAGTCATCTTTTTTGCCTCTATATTTACAGCCATCCTTTCCTGACACCCAGTGTGCACCTTTTATGTGTCCAGCTAACCATTTCTGCTCCTTGTTTGTGTCCAGCTCCCCATGTATGCCCCCCTGTGTGGTTCCAGCCCTCCATTTCTGCCCCATGTATGTGCCTAGCTATCCATTTCTGATTTCTGCACCTTGAATGTATCCAGCTCAACATTTTTGCTCCTTGTAGGTGTGCAGCCATCTATTTCTGCTCCTTGTATGTGTCCAGCCCTCCCTTTTTGCTCCCTGTGTGTGTCCAGCCCTCCATTTCTGCCCACTATATGTGTCCAGTCCTCCCTTTTTGTTCCCTGCGTGTGTGTCCAGCCCTCCAGTTCTGCCCACTGTAGGTGTCCAGTCCTTCATTTCTGCTCCTTGTATGTGTTCAGCCCTCCATTTCTGCCCACTCTATGTGTCCAGTCCTGCATTTCTGCTCCTTGTATGTGTCCAGCCCTCCATTTCTGCTTCTTTTATCTGTCCAGCTCTCCATTTCTGCTCTTTGTAGGTGTACAGCCCTCCATTTCTGGCAACTTTACATGTCCAGCCCACCATTACTGCTCCTTGTATGTGCCCAGACCTCCATTTCTGCCCCTGTATGTGTCCAGCTATTAATTTCTGCTCCTTGTAGGTGTACAGCCATCTATATCTACTGTTCTTAGTTTCAGTTATCTTTGCTATCTTCTCTGTTCTTCATCCTCCATGACACACTGTCTGCTGGGTTGACACTGTGGCCACATCATTCATAAATATTACTAGTTACAGAAATCTCCTATGGGAGCCCTGTAGGACCAAATTTGTTTCCATGAATGACTTGGCAGCATATAATAGCTCAAGTAATTTACAGTAACTGAATTGGTCCTACATAACTAATACTATTTATATGAATGATTTGCCACAGGTGTGGGTCCCCGCTGTGAACGGCCCTATTTCAATTGGGCTGCTCACTCCCAGCCAGTTCCGATGTTGCTGGGATATCGATTGCTTATGCCTCGATGAGGCATAGCCATCGATCCCCGGAGCACCGAACACGCCTAACCCTTTCCGGTGGACCTGCCGGAGGCACTTCTGAAAATGAATGGGTGAGAATTGCATACTCACCTGTTCATAAAAATATCTCTCATTCGAAATAGGGACAGTCAAAAAGCAACTTTCGTCTGTCTCTATTTTGTAATAGATACTTGCAACAATTTGCCAGATCTGTTATCACATAGTCTACAGTCCAAAAACACCAAAAGCCCAGCCCATCCCTAGTAATAAAAGAGTAGAAAACACAAGTAGAGAAATAGAAACTGCAGAAAAGGAAGAAAAATTGTACAAAATGGTAGCAGTATCACCAATGGACTGGACTCCAGTTATTGTACCTCCAATTACAAGCCATTTTCCAGTTTTGATAAATGCATATATGTACTCATCTGGACAATCCCATAAAAATGCAACCCACACAATTCTGACAGCTTCGAACAGGGGTGTGGGTTATGCTCTTAAGAGGGAGGAGTCTAATATTACCTGGTCTAGATAAGAAAATGTATCCAATAGCAGCACTATAGTATTTTTAGATCACGTGCAATGTTGGGGAATTGCTGATATTCATCAAGTGTCAGCTGTGTGATAGTTGGCAAACAGTTGTGATAAAGCTATTCACCAAGAACCAGTGTGTCCATACTGCCATTTGTAAGTCTTGTGATATGCAATGAACTCTATGTGCGATCCTAAAAAGTGTGTGTGTGAGAGTAGTGCACTCCCCTTGCACGCCAAGCCAAGCCCTTACTGTACGTTTAATATACCTCCATTCACCATGTGCACGCTGCATGAATGGAAGGTCGTCAGGCCCCGCCAATTCAGTTCATTCTTGGTGCATTTCGGTGCGTAGCGTCCCAATATATTCACATAGAAAGTTTTACATCTTGTTATGATAGGTGGAATGGAATGGGCAGAAGACAACTTTCAGACCTAGGACCGTATTCACACTTAAGAAGCCGCTGCTGTAAAATAAGTACGCACGGTTTAAAAAAAAATATGCACCTAAGTGGCAAAGCAACTCCCATGACACTCCCCTACAGACTTTAGCTGACATCCGCTTCCGTAGGGCAACCTTAACTCTTCAAACATTTATTTGGGCTTAAGTTGCTTAGGTACATGCGTAAATTCTTATTCACACCCTTCATAGGCCATTTAAATGCCCACCCACCCGTTTTGTCTTAACTTCATACTTACGAAGGACTGGAATGTCCCTTAGTACGTATTTCACTAAGCACGGGCTTGAAGTCCGTGCCTAATGGTAAAAAAAAAGTTACGACCAATGCGCAGTTTAACCGATCCTAAAAATACGCACAGAAAAAGCTGCACTTACTTAAATGTGAAGACGGTCCCTATTTAGCATCCAGACCCAAGTCACCTGGGGGCCCATTGATACTCACCTTGGCTCTCCAGCAGCAGGTATCAGCGATATACTACTGGACATCTCTGCCCATCAACCTGCTGGAGGTCCGTGACTCTCCACCCAGAGCCGTAGCTAGAAATTTGAAAAAATGAAAAAAAGTGCCCTCTGAATTCATATAGCATGTCAGCTTGGTGGCAGAGTGGGTAAAGGATTCAATGGGTTCAATATGGAATTTCCCTTGGGATTTTTGCCTTGGGATCCAATTTTCCTCTAAACACAAATTAATAGATCATTTTTTAAACACATCATTTGCCGGCATTGTGTGAATTAGCATTCGACATAAACTTCTGTCTTTGCTTGTATTTCACATTAACATTCTTGTAACTCAACATTCGGGAGTCCCTATGACGCAAGAATCTAACCCTAAGCGGGAAATAGCTTCCAGGCCTATGTTGATTTGTTGACATTAATCTATACAAAGGTGACACATTTCTTAGTGCTATAAGGGTCTGATTAAGTTTAACCCACGATTCCAGTCACCTGAATTGATTACCTGTGACAAGGCTAACGCGTCATTGGAACTCATATCTCTATGTGTCACTGACAATATTAATATAAAACTTGTCCTCTTTTTCATCTCTGAAAGACAGGGATGAAACCAAAGACTTTATTGTAAAGGTGGTGACCCTGATTCAGAGTTTGCAATTAGTGACCAGGGCCCGTTTTCAGAGTACAGGACGCATAACATATACGTCCGGTGTTTAGCGATTTATACTACTGCGCATGCGTGGTCATTTTTAAGGTAATCAACGTATCTTTTTTTACGTAGATTGCGTAAATGCGGTCTTTCAGACAGCATTTACGCATTCCACGTAAGAAAAAGATACGTAGATTACCTTAAAAAATGACCACGCATGCGCAGGAGTAAAAAACGCTAAACACCGGACGTATATGTTATGCGTCCAGTACTCTGAATACGGCCCAAGATTCACACTGTGTGAAAGTGCACAACAACGCAAGAAGGGTGACGTGCCAGCCAATACGACACCCGTAATAACGCTTTGGGGGTGGGGTGAGGCATTTCATTTGTACAGTATGGCCGTGCTTAGTGTCGTAACTACGCATGGAGACTACGGACGCCAGTCGATACACTCTGCAAAGTTAGGGTAGGTTTGGTCGGGGTAAATTGGGCCGTGCTTCGTAGGTATGCTGGCATAAATACGCTACGCACTAGGGTGTATTATTTGCATAGGTCTGGATCAGGCCCATTTTCTCTCTTAAGTAGGGAAAATACACACAGACACTGCCAACCCCTCCCAGGCTGCCTAATCTAACTTCCCCACACACACACTTCATATAACTTTCTATGGAGGCTCCTATTATTGAGAAAACGATGTGCGGTCTTTAAAGATTGCATGTCGTGAATCTATGCTTAACTGCTATGTAGAATGTGTGGACTATGGGGCTGATTCAGAGCTGCGCTAACGTCTATTTTTCAGACGGAAGCGCAGCCAAAATGGCCACTGCGCATGCCCAGATCGGGAGCGCAGGGTTTTTTTATTTTTATTTGCAAAACAAATTCAGTTGTGCGGTCAGAGCAATTAAGGCTCCGACTGTTTTTTTTTTGGGGTAATACGGACAATTCAGAGATGCGTCTTACTTCTACTGAAACACGCACCTCTGAATAGCACGTTTTAGAAAACTCTGAATATATATATGATGGGCATGCACAGTTGTTAATCTCTTACAAATCAGCACTTAAGAAGCCGCTGCTGGTGTGAATCAGGGCCCTAGAGGTAAAAGTTACACCAGAGGATAACAATGTTGATTTCGGGGGAGTCAAATTTCATCTGTTACTAACAGTAATATAGTTGATAGTGGATGATTCCCAGCCCAAGTCTAAATAACAGTGTACTAATATAATAATAATAATAGTATAATAGTATGAGAGATGAGAGGTGATGTCTCCTAGTACAAGTCTAAATAACAGTGTAATAATATAATAATAGTATAATAGTATTAAAGATTAGTGGTGATAAATAACAGTGTGATAGTATCGCTGGTCAGTGTCTGTGTAATAATATAATAATAATAATAATAATATAATAGTATTAGAGATGAGAGGTGATAAACAGTGTGATAGTAATGCTGGTCAGTATCTGTGTAATAATATAATAGTATTAGAGATGAGAGGTGATAAACAGTGTGATAGTAATGCTGGTCAGTATCTGTGTAATAATATAATAGTATTAGAGATGAGAGGTGATAAACAGTGTGATAGTAATGCTGGTCAGTATCTGTGTAATAATATAATAGTATTAGAGATGAGAGGTGATAAACAGTGTGATAGTAATGCTGGTCAGTATCTGTGTAATAATATAATAGTATTAGAGATGAGAGGTGATAAACAGTGTGATAGTAATGCTGGTCAGTATCTGTGTAATAATATAATAGTATTAGAGATGAGAGGTGATAAACAGTGTGATAGTAATGCTGGTCAGTATCTGTGTAATAATATAATAGTATTAGAGATGAGAGGTGATAAACAGTGTGATAGTAATGCTGGTCAGTATCTGTGTAATAATATAATAGTATTAGAGATGAGAGGTGATAAACAGTGTGATAGTAATGCTGGTCAGTATCTGTGTAATAATATAATAGTATTAGAGATGAGAGGTGATAAACAGTGTGATAGTAATGCTGGTCAGTATCTGTGTAATAATATAATAGTATTAGAGATGAGAGGTGATAAACAGTGTGATAGTAATGCTGGTCAGTATCTGTGTAATAATATAATAGTATTAGAGATGAGAGGTGATAAACAGTGTGATAGTAATGCTGGTCAGTATCTGTGTAATAATATAATAGTATTAGAGATGAGAGGTGATAAACAGTGTGATAGTAATGCTGGTCAGTATCTGTGTAATAATATAATAGTATTAGAGATGAGAGGTGATAAA
>WWET01007892.1:21321-45075 GCA_011038615.1 Limnodynastes dumerilii | reverse complement strand
ATAATGCTTGACGGGATCCAGACATACGTTCCCTCTGCGAAACGCCTCGCTGGTGCTGCACTAATGGGAACTAAGCCTTTATGGCTTATCGGAGCACAACCAGGACTGAAAGCTGGAGATCACAATCAACGTTATGGTCAGGTTTGACCGGGTGGTAAGCTAAAATTGCCGGGTGGAGCACCCAGATAAAATGCCCTGGGGAGAACACTGTGTACAATGCAAGCTACAGTTATAACTTAATTAAATGTACAGTGTAAGCTACCGTTACTGTATAACTTAGTAACATATTCCATATAAGCTACAATTACAACTTAGTAATATGTACAGTTTAAACTACAGTTACTGTACAACTTAGTCATATGTATAATGTAAGCTACAGTAACAACTTAGTAATATGTACACTGTAAGCTCACAGTTACTGTACAACATAGTAATATATACAATGTAAGCTGCAGTTACAACTTAGTAATATATATACATTGTAAGCTACAGTTACTGTACTAGTTAATAATATGAATAATATAAGCTACAGTTACAACTTAGTAATATATACAGTGTAAGCTACAGTTAATGTACAACTTAGTAATATGTACAATGTAAGCTACAGTTACTGTACAGTTAATAATATGAATAATGTAAGCTACGTTACAACTTAGTAACATGTACAGTGTAAGCTACACTTAATGTACAACTTAGTAATATGTACAATATAAACTACAGTTTCTGTTTAACCTACCCAGTCTTGGTTTTGTAACATGACTGGGTAGGTAAGAGTGTCCTGCTCACACTCGACAGGACATTTTGGACCAGATAGTTAAGAAGCTGCTACTATTTCTGGGCCTGATACACACTGATACACAATTAAAAAGCTTCTGTTTCTGAAGTGTGTATTTGGCCGAATGACCTATTGCGCATACATAGTTGGCCATTTACGCTATCTACATAGCATGTCGGGACGTTGATAGCATAGGTGCAGTCTTTGAAGACCGCATGCAATTTTTTTATGGGAGGTGGCCACTAGGGCAATTTTAGGAAGAAGTGGGAGAGGGGAGGGATTTAGATTAGCCAGGGAGGGCGGGGCAGGGAGAGGTTATGTCCATACGGACATTGCACTGAGATATAAGGTAGCCACTTGTGCCATAAGGTATCTAAAAACAGGGGTTGGGGTGGGGGCTGCAAAGAGTGAGTTAGGTGCGCATCTGCCCACACCTAAATAACTCTTAACCGTGAATCGGGTTCTCTGTGCGTATTTTTAGGAAAGGTCAAACTGTGTATGTGTAGTACCTTTATTTACACAATCTACATAGGTTTTATGAACGGCCATCCCTTAACATTCATTTACAAAGCCATTCGTAATGAAATAAGAAAGAAGGAGTGTGATAGGAAAAGTGAAGAAGGAAGTTAAGTGGGGCAGACAGCGTGCAGTTTGCTAAGTATGTTCATTCTTTAGCAACTTAAGAAGTTCCTCATTCCTAAGTCAGTTAAGAACAACAAAAACGAGGACGAGTCAAGGGAGTTGCCATGCGTTTAATTGCAAACCCATTCGTTCCTATTTCCCTTCTTAACAGTAAATCAGATCCTTTATTACAACTTAGTAATATGTACAGTGTAAGTTACAGTTATTGTACAACTTAGTAATATGTACAGTGTAAGTTACAGTTATTGTACAACTTAGTACTATGTACAGTGTAAGTTACAGTTATTGTACAACTTAGTACTATGTACAGTGTAAGTTACAGTTATTGTACAACTTAGTACTATGTACAGTGTAAGTTACAGTTATTGTACAACTTAGTAATATGCACAGTGTAAGTTACAGTTATTGTACAACTTAGTAATATGTACAGTGTAAGTTACAGTTATTGTACAACTTAGTAATATGTACAGTGTAAGTTACAGTTATTGTACAACTTAGTAATAGGTACAGTGTAAGTTACAGTTATTGTACAACTTAGTAATATGTACAGTGTAAGTTACAGTTATTGTACAACTTAGTAATATGTACAGTGCAAGTTACAGTTATTGTACAACTTAGTAACATGTACAGTGTAAGTTACAGTTATTGTACAACTTAGTAATATGTACAGTGTAAGTTAGTTATTGTACAACTTAGTAATATGTACAGTGTAAGTTACAGTTATTGTACCACTTAGTAATATGTACAGTGTAAGTTACAGTTATTGTACCACTTAGTAATATGTACAGTGTAAGCTACAGTTATTGTACAACATAGTAATATGTACAATGTAGGCTACGGTTACAACGTAGTAATATGTACAATGTAGGCTACGGTTACAACTTAGTAATATGCACAATGTAAGCTTACAGTTACAGTTACTGTATAACTTAGTAATATGTACAGTGTAAGCTACAGTTACTGTAGAACTTAGTAATATGTACAGTGTAAGCTGCAGTTACTGTACAACTTATTTAAATGTAAGCTACAGTTACAACTTAGTAATATGTACAATGTAAACTACGGTTAAAGCATAGTAATATGTACAATGTAAACTACAGTTAAAGCATAGTAATATGTACAATGTAAACTACAGTTAAAGCATAGTAATATGTAAAATGTAAGCTGCAATTAGCATACACAATATAATTTAGTTACATATATAACTTATAATTTAGTTGGTAACATATATAAAATCTAAATTACTAAATAACTAGGTAATATGTAATATAATCTAAAGTTACAGTTACTGTCCAACCAATGAAAGTTGACTGAATAGGTTAAAATCATCACATACATAGGCCCAGATCCAGAACAACGCTTGTGAGCGAATTTACGCTTGGCGGACACGAAAAATCGCATTTTGGTAAGTACTGCGAATGCGCACCATAGAAGATACGCTCAGTAACATAGCGTAAATGTGAACGTATGGGCCATTCACGTATGTGTCACGTAAATTCTTACGTGTGGGTGTGCCAATTTTACGTGAGTCAAAAATACGTCTGAAATACGCTATGTAGGCGGGGGTTTGTACTTAAAGTGTACAGTATGGGCGTGCTTAGCTGCGTAAATACGTGTAAGCGTACGTACGTACGTACGTGAGCGGATGACATCGGTTACGTGGGCAAAAGTTAAGGTAAGGTTTGGAAAGCGGATCTTGGACAAAATACGTACATTCAAGGGGTGTGACAAGGGGAGTGTATAGAAGGTACGCAAGCATAAATACGCTACGCGAGGAAATGGATTGTAAGCGGAGTTCTGGATCTACCCCATAATACTTAGAGATCATGTGGTGCTGAAACTTGTGAAACCTCTCTATAAAGAGACTAATGGATACAATGTTTATAAGTGAAAGCATTGGCTCCTTCTCTGAAATTTCTGGACTCTGTTTATCACATTAAAGTATTACAGAAGCCGGCCAGGACAGATCATTAATAGTATAGAAACATAAAATGAACACGGATAACAGTAATATATTGTTAATGTTCCAGATACCACAAAGTAATTGGAGAAAACAGAACTTGAATTGAGGCAAGATCTCTTTGGCATTGAACCAGTTCATAGAACAGTCCGTTCAGGAAACGCTCCGTGAGAACGTTGCCATCAGCCTTTGATTTTGCACATTAGCTGCAGATGCCGCAATGGATTTACTTACATAAGTGATAGATGAAGGAGAATAGTAATCCGCTGTAACAGACATGTATGGGGTCTCTGGTATCTGGTGGCAGTGGCCCCAATCCACGTTTAATTCAAAAGGGCACACAATGGGTCCTCTGTAGGGCTTTAAATTACAGCATGTTCATACCCTCCAACATTTTTAAATGGAAATTAGGTACACTTGGGGGGAGGGTGCCTGTGAAGGGGTGTGGCTTGTCCCATGAAGGGGCGTGGTTTAAATATGCTTTCATTCACATGTATGACAAGGTGTAAAATCTAATTTTACACCTTATCATATGAGCTAAAAACTCACAGGAGAGGGCCCTGTCACTATAGTGTCACATGAGAGGGTCCTGTCTCTATAGTAACACAGGAGAGGGTCCTGTCACTATAGTATCACAGGAGAGGGTCCTGTCACTATAGTATCACAGGAGAGGGGATAATTTACATACATACATACATACATAGACTAGGAATAATTTACATACATACATAGACTATGGATAATTTACATACATACATAGACTAGGGATAATTTACATACATACATACATACATAGACTAGGAATAATTTACATACATACATAGACTATGGATAATTTACATACATACATAGACTAGGGATAATTTACATACATACATACATACATAGACTAGGAATAATTTACATACATACATAGACTATGGATAATTTACATACATACATAGACTAGGGATAATTTACATACATACATACATACATAGACTAGGAATAATTTACATACATACATAGACTATGGATAATTTACATACATACATAGACTAGGGATAATTTACATACATACATACATACATAGACTAGGAATAATTTACATACATACATAGACTATGGATAATTTACATACATACATAGACTAGGGATAATTTACATACATACATACATACATAGACTAGGAATAATTTACATACATACATAGACTATGGATAATTTACATACATACATAGACTAGGGATAATTTACATACATACATACATACATAGACTAGGAATAATTTACATACATACATAGACTATGGATAATTTACATACATACATAGACTAGGGATAATTTACATACATACATACATACATAGACTAGGAATAATTTACATACATACATAGACTATGGATAATTTACATACATACATAGACTAGGGATAATTTACATACATACATACATACATAGACTAGGAATAATTTACATACATACATAGACTATGGATAATTTACATACATACATAGACTAGGGATAATTTACATACATACATACATACATAGACTAGGAATAATTTACATACATACATAGACTATGGATAATTTACATACATACATAGACTAGGGATAATTTACATACATACATACATACATAGACTAGGAATAATTTACATACATACATAGACTATGGATAATTTACATACATACATAGACTAGGGATAATTTACATACATACATACATACATAGACTAGGAATAATTTACATACATACATAGACTATGGATAATTTACATACATACATAGACTAGGGATAATTTACATACATACATACATACATAGACTAGGAATAATTTACATACATACATAGACTATGGATAATTTACATACATACATAGACTAGGGATAATTTACATACATACATACATACATAGACTAGGAATAATTTACATACATACATAGACTATGGATAATTTACATACATACATAGACTAGGGATAATTTACATACATACATACATACATAGACTAGGAATAATTTACATACATACATAGACTATGGATAATTTACATACATACATAGACTAGGGATAATTTACATACATACATACATACATAGACTAGGAATAATTTACATACATACATAGACTATGGATAATTTACATACATACATAGACTAGGGATAATTTACATACATACATACATACATAGACTAGGAATAATTTACATACATACATAGACTATGGATAATTTACATACATACATAGACTAGGGATAATTTACATACATACATACATACATAGACTAGGAATAATTTACATACATACATAGACTATGGATAATTTACATACATACATAGACTAGGGATAATTTACATACATACATACATACATAGACTAGGAATAATTTACATACATACATAGACTATGGATAATTTACATACATACATAGACTAGGGATAATTTACATACATACATACATACATAGACTAGGAATAATTTACATACATACATAGACTATGGATAATTTACATACATACATAGACTAGGGATAATTTACATACATACATACATACATAGACTAGGAATAATTTACATACATACATAGACTATGGATAATTTACATACATACATAGACTAGGGATAATTTACATACATACATACATACATAGACTAGGAATAATTTACATACATACATAGACTATGGATAATTTACATACATACATAGACTAGGGATAATTTACATACATACATACATACATAGACTAGGAATAATTTACATACATACATAGACTATGGATAATTTACATACATACATAGACTAGGGATAATTTACATACATACATACATACATAGACTAGGAATAATTTACATACATACATAGACTATGGATAATTTACATACATACATAGACTAGGGATAATTTACATACATACATACATACATAGACTAGGAATAATTTACATACATACATAGACTATGGATAATTTACATACATACATAGACTAGGGATAATTTACATACATACATACATACATAGACTAGGAATAATTTACATACATACATAGACTATGGATAATTTACATACATACATAGACTAGGGATAATTTACATACATACATACATACATAGACTAGGAATAATTTACATACATACATAGACTATGGATAATTTACATACATACATAGACTAGGGATAATTTACATACATACATACATACATAGACTAGGAATAATTTACATACATACATAGACTATGGATAATTTACATACATACATAGACTAGGGATAATTTACATACATACATACATACATAGACTAGGAATAATTTACATACATACATAGACTATGGATAATTTACATACATACATAGACTAGGGATAATTTACATACATACATACATACATAGACTAGGAATAATTTACATACATACATAGACTATGGATAATTTACATACATACATAGACTAGGGATAATTTACATACATACATACATACATAGACTAGGAATAATTTACATACATACATAGACTATGGATAATTTACATACATACATAGACTAGGGATAATTTACATACATACATACATACATAGACTAGGAATAATTTACATACATACATAGACTATGGATAATTTACATACATACATAGACTAGGGATAATTTACATACATACATACATACATAGACTAGGAATAATTTACATACATACATAGACTATGGATAATTTACATACATACATAGACTAGGGATAATTTACATACATACATACATACATAGACTAGGAATAATTTACATACATACATAGACTATGGATAATTTACATACATACATAGACTAGGGATAATTTACATACATACATAGACTATGGATAATTTACATACATACATAGACTATGGATAATTTACATACATACATAGACTATGGATAATTTACATACATACATAGACTATGGATAATTTACATACATACATAGACTATGGATAATTTACATACATACATAGACTATGGATAATTTACATACATACATAGACTATGGATAATTTACATACATACATAGACTATGGATAATTTACATACATACATAGACTATGGATAATTTACATACATACATAGACTAGGGATAATTTACATACATACATAGACTAGGGATAATTTACATACATACATAGACTAGGGATAATTTACATACATACATAGACTAGGGATAATTTACATACATACATAGACTAGGGATAATTTACATACATACATAGACTAGGGATAATTTACATACATACATAGACTAGGGATAATTTACATACATACATAGACTAGGGATAATTTACATACATACATAGACTAGGGATAATTTACATACATACATAGACTAGGGATAATTTACATACATACATAGACTAGGGATAATTTACATACATACATAGACTAGGGATAATTTACATACATACATAGACTAGGGATAATTTACATACATACATAGACTAGGGATAATTTACATACATACATAGACTAGGGATAATTTACATACATACATAGACTAGGGATAATTTACATACATACATAGACTAGGGATAATTTACATACATACATAGACTAGGGATAATTTACATACATACAGTATATTTTACATACATACATACATACATAGACTAGGGATAATTTACATACATACATAGACTAGGGATAATTTACATACATACATAGACTAGGGATAATTTACATACATACATAGACTAGGGATAATTTACATACATACATAGACTAGGGATAATTTACATACATACATAGATTAGGGATAATTTACATACATACATACATAGACTAGGGATATTTTAGTCAGCACTCAATTAACCTACCAGCATGGAGTATTTTTTGGAGTATGCTTTAAAGCCAGAGCACCCGGAGGGAAACCCACACAGACACAGGGACAACATACAAACTCCACAAAGAGACACAAGTACTAATCACAGAGCTATCATGCTGCCAAACTGGAAGGTGGACAGGACAGCGGGACAATCACCCGAAATTGGGACTGTCCTGCTGGAATTTGGACCGTTGGGAGGTGTGTATCATATGTTCCATGGACACACATTATAGCGAGTCCTAGTGTGTCTCTGTCTCATAGTCAATGCATGTGAAGATGAGGATATACTTATTACTCCTTCTCTGTGTGAGATTGCTATCGTGAAATATGTTCCAGACTGTTCCACATCCTATGACATTTAGCGAGTCTCTGTTCATCTTTTATTATACAGAATCAAAAGTATTTATGCCTATTTAAACACTCTCCTCTATATCAATGATTATGTTCTGTCTTCTTTTCACTTTTATCATTGTGATTCATATCAATATAATTCTTGTCCCTGGTCAGGCCTCTTTTGATGCTGTGTGACTAAGCCGGATTAATGCGCGTTGTAAAAGGATCGTGAGGAAGAACACACAACAAATAGTTTTGGAAAATGTTAACCTGATCCCCCAGAGGGGAGATTTTATATATAACATGCGAGAATCCCTATACTGGTCCCCAGTATGTAGCAATTACATTACATGGATCCAGGGACCTTACTCTATCATTTGGAGACTTTACTGTCTATTTATGACTTTTATTATAAAGGTTTTTTTTTTGATGGCTTAGAAGTAGTTCATTGTAAATATTCACTCTTGTCAAAGATGTATAAAAACTTACAGATGTCTCACAGCAAAGCGGTAGATGATACAATCCGTGCGATGGGTGAGATCAAAGCCTGTATGAAATGGGAAAAATCTTCCCGTATCTTACTGCTATATACCTATCACTTTACTTAAATCTTTATATATTTTACGTAGACATAAGGGTGCTCTACAGAGGCGAAAGTCACCGAAAACCCATCCGTGTGAGGGAAGTATCGTGGGTGTTGCCTTTCAATGTATGTGCGTATAATTGTGTACCTTTAACAAACGGATCTGTGAACACGTCCCTATATTTTTATTTTTTTAATTTCATATAATAGTAACAAAAATGGTCCAACTGCGTCCCATACCCCGTTGCCTTGGGCCAGATACCCCCCTGCTTCTTCCAGTATAAATAAATGGGAGATTATGAAAATAAATCTTGGTATCCATGGAGAGCAGGCAAATCTTCCGCAATGGGCTTGAGGCAGTGATTTATACAAATCACTGCCTCAGGTGAAGTCACGCCCCCTCCCTATCAGTACTGTGAGCCTTAGAGGATGTGTGGTGCATGATGACATCATTGGTTTAATCAAATCCTCAGTCAGCCTATGGATCCTAGCAATGAGAAATAGTGGTGGGTCTTTAGGATGTGGATAGGAGGGGTTTACAGGACAGATGGCACAGGCCTCCATTTGCACTACAGATATTGTAAAACTACAACTCCCAGCACGCTCCAGCAGCTTAGGCTTTGCTGATACATAGCAAAGGAAGATGGGACTTTTAGTTTCACAAGCCCTGGAGGTACCACACTTTGCTAGTGTCTGATCTATAGGTTTTAGTGTAATGCATTTGGGGTCTACTACATCATATATGTCTCCATTGTTCTACTCATGATACCTCTGTGCTGCTGTTTCCCAGCACCTGAGCTGCATTGGGGAACGTTATTTCCTGTTAATGATCCTGACAATATGTAAAAGTCACGAACAGCATCATGTACAGTAAAATGAGGCAGCCAAGGGGATTACACTATATCCAGCCAAGTAACACGCTGCCCGCCAAGTTTTATTTGTAGAAAGAGTATTTTGTTCGCCCCGCTAAACTAACAAATTCCTGCCTCCCATACTCAGAAAAGACTGGTAGTTATCTAAGATATACACACACGTAAAGGGAGCACTAAAGATAGCAAACCCTCAAAGACCAATATTAAAGGTGCACTAAAAATGGCAAAATTCAAAACTCTTTATTACATAGCGTTATAAATAATTGTAAAGTGTCCATCAATTAAAATTGGACATCAGACAGAAACGTAGCACATAGTACAAACATATAGGGGAGATCCCCCACTCTTCAGGGGATCAGGGAGATCATCCACTCTTCAGGGAGTCAGGGAGATCAGCCTCTCTTGAGAAAGTGTGCCTGATATTCAGGGAGAGTTGGCAACGCTTGGTCTGAGTTAGGGCCACCATTGCTTGCTTTTCATTTCCGATTGAGGCCCTGTGTATAAAGTGCAGGCTTACAATGTCAAACATATATTTATTTGAGCATTGCAGTTGGAGTTGCATAGGTTAATAGTGAGTTTCAGATGACAGGTGACATTTCATTATCTGCCGTGTGGCTCAGGAGAATTGTCCTCATGCTGTCCCCTTTGCTGTCTTTTATGTCCCTAAATATTTTATTGGGTCCTATTCCCTTGAGGCGCTGCCTGTCCTTTAATGATGTGACCGATGTGTCTCTGCTTTATCGAATCCCTTTATTCGATTGGCTAATTCTCCCTCTTCCACTAATCCAAGTTCAGCTTCACTGATCCCGCTTTAAGCTGCTTCTTATTTCACGATGCGGTACTTTCATATCTCATCAACGTTTTATTGGTTTTTCTTATAAAGGGTTAGACGCTGTATAGAGACAGAAAGCGATGGCAGATAAGAGCCACTTGGCCCATCTAGCATGCCAAATTTTGTTTTTAATCTATACTGACCCTAGACCCTATCTGACTCTAAATTTACAGTAGTTTTAGATTAAGGATATCCTTATATTTATCCCAAGCATGTTTAAATTTTTCTATTGTGTTACCTCTGCCACCTCTGATGGGAGAATATTCCACTTATCAATTATCCTTTCATTGTAGTCATTTTTCCGCACATTTCCTCTGAACCTGCCACCCTTCAGTTTATACACATGTCCTCGTGTTCTATTACACCTCTTCCTTTGAATAAATCCCCCTCCTGTACCTGGTTACACTCCTTGATATATGTAAGAGCTGCTATCATATCCCCCATGGCCCTTCTCTGCTCCAAGCTATACATGTTACGCACCTAAGAAGCTGGAGCTGCTTAGATGGGAATCCGGTCCCTGGCCTCCAGAACTGAACACAGTATTCTAGGTGAGGCCGCACCAATGACCTATAAAATGACATCACTACTTCTCTCCTTCTGCTACTAATTCCTCTCCCTATACAACCAAGCATCTGACTTGCTTCTCATTGCTTTGTTACATTGCTTGCCTACCTTTAATTCACATGAAACGGTAAGCGCTGTAAGCATTTCACCCCGCCGTAGAAAACACTTCCAATATGGAAGTAAGGGTCCCGAAGCTCCAGATCTGTATAGGAAGTACATATTTATACAGTGCAGGTGTCTTGTGATTGCAAAGAGCTGAAAACACCCCGTTTCATAAGTCTGGATCTGGTCTATTATTAAAAAAAAATTTTATAAGATTAAACGGCTGACCACACGGACACCATATGGCTTTTAAAAAGGGAGCATAGATTTATTAAATTGAATAATTAGCGGACTATGAATTTGGACTTATAAAGGTGGCAATGATAGACGGTGGGGAGTCCGCTTAAGATAATGGAGGATAAGAACCCCCTGTCCTCGGCGCTCTGGAGGTAATGGTCAACGTAAAAGTGCACCCCCTGTCATTATAGAGCACCTCTGGGAGAACCGGGGAGGCAACCGGGAACCAGCCAGCCTGCTTTAGCTTGAATGGGTTTGTCTTCCTCCCTGTACCATACCATAACGCCATATATTCCTGACAACCCCACCACTACCACCAAGGCACCAACCTATGCCCCAACTGAAATAGAAAACATGTTAGTAAACAAAGCAACTCATAGGGAAGGGAGGGAGGGTAGAAAATGTCTGAAGAGGCTGAGTCCTGGCCTACATGCCCTAATATATCCAGCTATACTAGTGTTGGCTAACCTGTGACACTCCAGGTGTTGTGAAACTACATTTCCCATCATGCTTTGTCAGGTATCCACTATGCTTTTGCAGTTAAGGCATGCTGGGACTCGTAGTTTCACAACACCTGGGGCCAGATTTACTAAGCTGTGGGTTTGGTAAAGTGGAGATGTGGCCCATAGCAACCAATCAGATTCTAGCTCTCACTTTCCTAATACACACTAGAGAATGTCAGCTAGAATCTGATTGGTTGTTATGAGCAACATCTCCACTTTTCCAAACAGACAGCTTAGTAAATCTGGCCTCTGGAGTGTCACAGGTTAGCCAACACTGAGCTATACCCTCAGGCCCCACCCCTTAACCAACTTAAACACCATGGGGCAAGTGAATTTACGCTTGCTGTAAATTCACTCATTAGTACTTACTGCGCATGCGCGGGGCAGATGTTACAC
This sequence comes from Limnodynastes dumerilii, assembly GCA_011038615.1. NCBI lineage: Eukaryota > Metazoa > Chordata > Amphibia > Anura > Limnodynastidae > Limnodynastes > Limnodynastes dumerilii. The sequence goes on along the minus strand of WWET01007892.1, from coordinate 32,452 downwards.
CACGTAACTCCTAGCATAAGGGATATTCACGTATCTGTAGCGTATCTCCTTTACGTTGGCGTGCCAAACATTCGTCTCCCGTAATTACGCTTCGAAGGCGGGGTGAGGCATTTAAATCGTACAGTATGGGCGCGCTTAGCAGCGTAAGTACGTGCAGCCTACACGTGGAAACGTTAAGGTAGACATCAAAAGTATGTCCGACTGAGGCGTAGTAAATACAAGCGCGTAAAAATGTTACGCGTTGAAACGGATCGGCAATGTAGTTCTGGATCTACCCCCATGATAGCATGGTGTGCTCGCCATGGCATCCGCGCATTTATACTCTTTCATGCATATGGCACTCTACCCTTAGGCATATTGGGGCAGATCCAGAACTACGTATTTCTGCGAATTTACGCGTGGCGGAGACGTAAATTCGCAGAAAAGTACGCACTGCGCATGCGCACAAGGGAAAATACGCATATTGGCGTAGCGTATTTCTGAACGTAAGAGAAATTCACGTATGGTTCACGTAAATACTTACGTGTGGGCGTGCCAAATTTACGTGTGTCAACAATACGTGTGATTTACGTGAAGTAGGCGGGGGGTGGTATTTTAAGTGTACAGTATGGGCGTGCTAAGCTGCGTATGTTCGCGTAGTCAATACGTCCGTTAGCGGACGTATGCTGTTACGTTAGGAAAAGTTAAGGTAGGGTTTGGGTAGCGTATTTTCACAAAATACGTTTTTGCAAGGGGTGTGCCGAGGGGAGCGTAGCGAATTTACGCACACGAAAATACGCTACGCGAATACACGTACGGCAAACGTTGTTCTGGATCTACCCCATTGTACTGCTCCTTCCTTTACTATTTGAAATATTTGGCCTGAGTCTGGATGGCCGGGACTAAGTGAAGCCACTTGGGATTGGAGGTGAAGTTGAGCGGGACTGCTGCCTGACAGAAGCCTGTCAGAGGCTGACAGCTTAAAACAGTGCTTGGCGCTCAATGTATGAATTCTTACAGCGCTATACATATGCTCATTCATGGAGGGCCGAGCGCTGTTTTAAGCTGTTAGCTTCTGGCAGCGTGCTTACAGTGCAGGGAGAACAGCTACCATGGGCCCCTCTCTCCTTCAGCCACACCTCTTGCACCCCCTGTAGTTATAACCTTTGCTCTTACATTTTGCCATTGTAAAAATAATAATAGATACTTGGATATGAATGTTCATACAGACCCTGTTGCACAAACGTCATATTTGTATTCTGGCTTTACTGGATCTTACAATATCAGGGATACAACTTCCCTATAACATTCACACAAAGAAAAACAACTGTTCCCAATTATCTCCCCTTCCCAGAAGACGTTTTACCCTCTGGCTATGTAAAAAAGCATAATTGAATCTTATAAATTTGCAAACCCCATGAAAAGAAGTTTTTCAAGCTCCCCTACAAACCACGGCGTGTGTTATGTTACCGGCCTGTTTACAGTAAACCTTGGTGAGCGTGATGTTGGTGGTACGGTAACATTGTGGTTTGGTGACTGCTCGGTCCGTCAGCATCAATTTTCTTCAGTCTTTTTTCTTTAATACGTTGGTGAGGTCAGCAAGAAAATAATAGGTTGAATTAATATTGATGAAAAAACTTTAGAAACGATGTCAATATTACACTGAAGTTATGTAAAACTATAGAAATGTATAAATACAAAAAAATAATGGGCCGGATCCAGAACTACGTCCGTCTTCCATAGATGTACGTAGTTTAATAAACAGTAGCTACTGCGCATGCGTAGCTATTTACGTAATCTGCGTATCGTTTCGATATGTAGATTGCGTATATGTGGTCTTTTAGACCGTATATACGCAATCTACGTATTGAAAAGGATACGCAGATTACGTACAATAGCTACCACGCATGTGCAGTAGCTACTGTTTATTGAACTACGTCCGTCTATGGAAGACGGACGTAGTTCTGGATCCGGCCCAATATGTTTAACTTTGTCTTGGGTTTTTTCCACAAGTATTGCTGTTGCAGCAATTGCTCGTAGACATGTGGGAAGTGCTCTGGCAACTGTATCTAGTTGAGCACTGAAGTATCCCACTGGTCTGTGTTTTCCCCCATGAAGTTGTGTAAGAACTCCTAATGCTGTGTCATGATTTTCTGTGCAGTAAAGCTGAAATGCAAGTTTGTAGTTTGGTAATCCTAATGCTGGTGCTGAGGTCAACAAAACCTTGATTTCCTCAAAAGCAGCAATGGATTCTGGTGTGTGTTCAACTTCATCTGGCATGGATTGTGAAATGAACTGTTGTAGTGGTAGTGCAACTTTAGAAAAACCTGGTATCCACTGTCTGTAAAATTGTGTCATTCCCAGAAAAGAACAAACTGATTTCTGGTTTTGTGGTAAGGGATGTTTTATTATCAGTTCTACTCTCTGTGGGTCAAGATATCTCTCTCCTGGTGTTAGGTAATGCCCTAGGTATTTGACCCTATCTGTGCAAAGTTGGATTTTATCTTTTGACACTTTGTGTCCTGCACCTGCAAGAAAACAGAGAAGTTCCTCGGTATCTGATAAGGAATTGTGATAAGAGACTGAACAAAGTAGAAGATCATCCACATACTGGATCAGCACGGAGCCTCCTGTAGGGATAAAAGCTTGTAAATTATTCTGCAAACACTGTGAAAAGATCGTAGGTGCATCCACAAACCCTTGGGGTAATCGAGTCCAAGTGTACTGAACATTCCTGTAAGTGAAGGCAAAGAGATACTGTGAATCAGGATGTATTGGTACTGAAAAGAAAGCTCCACATAAATCAATGACAGAAAAGTATTCTGTTTCTGGTGGAATTTGCATAAGGATGGTTGCTGGATTTGGCACTACTGGAAAATGTGACTTTACCACCTTATTTAGGGCTCTTAGGTCTTGTACAAGCCGCCAATTGTTATTGCCCCCTTTACCCCCCTTGGGTACTGGAAATATGGGCGTGTTTGCTGAGCTCATACATTTTTTTAGTATGTCTTGTTTGAGCAGGGATTGTATTACAGGAAGTATTCCTGACTCTGCCTCTGGTTTAAGTGGATACTGAGATATCCGAGGGGGAAACATTCCTGGCTTCAATTCTATAAGAATTGGGTCTACATCATACATTAGTCCAATGTCTTGTGTGTCTCTGGCCCACAATTGTGCTGGTACTTTATCCATCATTTCTTCCACATCAGTAGAAAGAGACAAGGGATAAATGGTCATGGGTATGTGTATTGTGTCCAGATGTGCCTGTGCTTCATCTCTGTTTTGCTCTGGCACTTGAAGATATACTCCATCTGGTGTACAAAAAATTTAGCAATTTAGTTTGCACAACAGATCTCTTCCCAATAAATTTGAAGGTGTTACTGATGATAAGATGAAGGCATGTGATGTAGAGATGGGCCCTAATGTCACATCTTGTTTAGTTGAAATAGGAAGAGTTAAAACCTTTCCTGATACTCCAACAGCTTGTACAGTTTTAGAAGTCTTTTGAATTTTGCCCTTATCTTGTATTACTGATTTGGCCGCCCCTGTGTCAATTAAAAAGTCATATAATTCTTCTCCTACTTGCATTTTAACCGTTGGTTCTGGGTAGGGCTTGATGTTTGCTGCAAGTAATGACATACAGGTGTGACCCTTAATCTATGGTTGAGGTCTCATGCCCCTGTACTGCTGTGTGTGCATTTGAGGTGCTGGGACATGTGAAGGTGCATGAGGGTTTAGAGTGCTGTATCCGTCTTGTGCACTGAGATATGGTTGTGTATTTGCCTGAGGGTACTGATAATAAGGTGACTGTGCTCTGTTGTTAAAGGATCCCCTAGACACTGGATTAAATCGAGCTCCTTGACCACGTCCTCTTGGACGTTGTGAAGAAAACCTTGGATATCTGTTATATCCTTGCTTTGAAGAGAGTAATGGACAGTTTCTCTAAAAATGTCCACTTCACAAATGAAACATTTTTCATTACTGATGTCTTTGGCTTGCTTTGGATATGTGGTGTTTAGACTACACTTCCCCTGCATGTCTTTTTCTAGGGATTTGATTTGTATGGACATTAACTTTTCCTTTGCCTTATTTTTCTTTTGTATGATGTTTTTCTCATGTTTTTCAGCTGACTCTAGTAATACTGACAACTCCTGTGCTTTCCACACAGGATGTGAAATGGTTACTCTATCCCTTATTTGGTCATTTAACCCATCCATAAAGAGTCTTTTAATCAGTGGCTTAACCTGTGCATCATTTAAGTCAGTAAATCCTGCATATTCTTTGGCATTGTCCATCAGTTTCTTATGGTAGTCAGAAACTGATTCAGTTAACTCTTGCTTAGTTTGATAAAGTTTAGACCAATCAACTTGCTGAGGAAATATCAGCTTTAATTGTTCTTGAAACCATTTTACAATGTTAGATTGGTCTCTTTCAGTAAGCGTATCTGAGTTTTCCCCATTTATGACAATGTTTTTATACTCAATCTTTCCTTCTGGCCATATTGCTAGAATCAACTGCTTCCAATCTCTTTCAGTTGGTTCATGCAACAGGGATATTGAATGTACATATATGAAACTTTTTAATAAATCTTTCTTTGGATCTGGGAACTGTTTAACTATGGATTCTAAGTCAGTCTGACGCCATGGGGACCATAGTGGAACTCGTCTGTCTTCGTCTTGTGTGGCACCTGGCACAGTAAATACCCTTACTGGATGAAATTTGTGCACTTGCATTTTAGCTTGTGTGGCTTTCAGTGTACTTGCGCTAGGTTTAGTGGTGTCTTTTTTAACTGTTGCTCTAGTTGGAATTGGATTTAATTCAGATCTAATTCTGGTTCTCCTTGTAGTACTTTTTGTTAATTTCAATGGTTTCTCTTTAGGGGTTCTTATTTTTGGCCTTACTGACTGCGCTACTTCTATTTTATCTTCCCTTTCACTAACTGAACATGTTTCTGGGTCTGTTTTTACTTTCTGTCTCATATTCTGAATCTGACTCAGAATCTGTTTTAGGCTGTACAGCATATAGGAGAGCTTCCTCTGAGACTTGAGCTCCCGGGACTTGCTCTTGCTGTACTTGTAGTACTTGCTCTTGCTCTTGCTGTTGTTGTACTTGCTCTTGTTGTTGCTGTTGTTGTCCAGCGGCTGCTACAGCTTTTATACCAGCTCCAGCATACGTTGGGGCAACAAGAGCCATCTGTAATTGCTCCTGCCATTCACTGTCTGGTATCCCCATGATATTTTGTGGATACAGTGGACAATATCTGGGAGGAGGTTGTGTTGTAGGTGAGTGAATGGATGTTGTTACATTTGCAAATGTATTGGGCTGATTGTTATCTTGTGCTTTCTGTAATTGATACAATTTGGACTGCTCATACCACTTATCCAAGCATTGCATTTGATTAGTTCTACGTTTAGCTAACCACAATTTAAGAACCTCATTTTTTACACAATCAAGAATACTTGTATTAAAGGTTCCATCTTTTGGAAAACAAATTTCACTTTTCTTAGTCATTTTATTCCATTTATCACAGAATCTAACATACTCAGGATTAAGATTCTGCATGATACTATAGGCACTCTTTGCCTCTCTTACTTTCCCTTCTTTAGCAATATCAGACCCCATACCGTCTGAGCGTCTGTATTCGCCTAAAGGATACGTCTATCGCAGGGACAAGCACTTCCACTGTGATCACAATAAACAATACTACTCCTGATTCTCTGTACGTGGGTGATCAGTCCACAAGAATACTCAGTATACTATTTCTACTTGTATCACAATATCAAATACAAACATTAAACAAAATAATAATACAAACAACTATTTTACCTAAGTTCACTTCTTCAGCAACTACTTGTATGCTCTCTTCACATTTACCCTCCAAACAACAAAAATAACTCGGAGCACAGACACATATAATATGCATAAATCTGATACTCACCGAGTTATGAAGGTATGATTCAGCTATGATCCAGCACAGCTGTCCACCCTTTTGTTGGAGGAAGATGAGGAGAGAGTCACAAGCAGGGAAGACCGAGACGTAGCCCCCACTGTTTAAGTTCTGGTAATTCTCAAACAATAATCAATAGACTTGAATAAGTAGCACTGAGCAGTAAGTATTTCCAATCGAAGAATTTATTGAATCGAGCCCTTAACTCAGCAATCGTAGACAATGTGGATCACAGAGGGTCAGAAAGCATGTGACAACATCGTTATACAAGACAGGCATATTTATATCAAATCTGGTCACCCTTATACACATTAAAAATACATAGATCATCATGGACTTTATTCCTGTCAACATCGTATTGCTAGCATCTCCAATTCTCCCTCTTCCTGGTATTATAACAGTATTTTTAAAAACACCCTCCTACGTATCTAGATTTTTGAGGCCTGGTGTCACATATTTTATTAGACCCTTATCCTGTTATTCCCCTAGATATTAATAAGTTGTTTGTGCCTGTTTGTACTAGGTCATCTTGACCTAGTAAGTATATCATGAACTTTAACATGTCTTTATCTTTATTGATAGCTTATAATCTTAATTAAGGGCTGGTGAGTTTCGCTTAGTTACATATTTGTAAATTGGTATGTATTATTGAATATCTTTATGAATATATGTTTTAGGGTAAAATTATTGAATATTATTGTATAAATCTAGTTTTAAATATTATGGATATAAAAATACATTGATTATATGAATATAACTTTGACAACTCATTATCCATCTCTTAGACTGTGATATGGTTTATTTGCTCTAATATATGTATATGTATATGTGTGTATATAGATAGATAGATGTGTGTGTGTGTGTGTGTGTGTGTATATATTGATCAGGACAGCGGGCTTCTACCTTGGATGAGTAAATAAATGCAAAGTATATATATATATATATATATGTGTATATATATGTATTGATTTTTTGTTCTTTGACCAGGCATAAAAATGTGCTGCTCACGGACAGAAATTGTTGACAGCGAAGTCTGACTTTCTTCGACACAAACAATATTATCCTCCACAAAGCAGCATCATCATCATCATCAGCAACAGTAGCATTTGTGTCAAATAATGAGCAACTTCGACTTGTGGCTGAGTTTCTACAACAAATGCTACATCCTCAATTTCAATATCAACGGCAACAGCATCATTATTTTCACTAATGGTGCTCATCATGACGTTTGGAAGAGGATCACAAATGTAAGGAGGCTTCTGTATAATTACCGTGTCCTCAGAATAAAAACTGTCAGAATCACAGACAGTTTTTGTGGACAACCTTTCACTGTCCTCATTTATTTCTGAAACAGGATAAGGCAACATTTTTTGGGAGGACTTCCTTTTTTTCCCCTTCCGGATTTGCCAGATTTACTGTTGACAGATCATCCCTGCCTTTCTTTGGAAATGGATTTTGCTGTGGAGGCTCTAGTGCATGTAACAGTAGCAGCACCAGCAACTGCAAATAACGGCCATGGTCTGAGCCTTTCCTTTCCACTACATGTAGTGTATGGTATGTTGGCAATATGACATTTCTCTGCAATTACTTTTCCTACTGATGACGTTTTATGCGCCAGGGTTAACAAGTTAGCCCTTTGGAAGTGCGGTCGCTTATGCTTGCCTCCTAAACGTGTACTATTTTTACTGATCAAATTATTTGCTTGAAGTACTAGGAGCACTGACAGTCCCTGCAATAGTACAACAGAGATGCACTGGCTCTGTAGACTGTTGGTCCATGATGAAAATGTTTTAAATAGAATAATGAAATAATCAGAAAAGCAGAAAGTTTGAATTAGTTTGAACTGCAGATAAAAGGATTTATTTTATTTTATTAACAGGTTTATATATAGCGCCAACAGATTACTGTAGCACTTTACAATTTTACAATTAGTATAATCAAGACTGGGTAATAACAAACAGATTGTGTGGGTAAGAGGGCCCTGCTCACAACAAGCTTACACTCTATAGGTTTGATACATAAGGTAAGTGCTTTATATCACACAATGGAACCAGCCAGGGTGTATGGTAAAAGTGCTCTCAGTGCTGTGTATGAGCTAGCCACAAAGCAGTGTTAGTAACAGAGTTAAGGGAATTTTAGAATAGAGAGAGAGTGTGGGTTTGTGTTAATAATGTGTAAAAAAGGAAAAAGTGGTTGTTAATATGGTACATAAAACCTAGGAAGGTTGAGGAATTTAATAAGCTTGTCTGAAAAGATGAGTTTTTAAGGGGGCGTTTAAAAAAGTTTGTAGAGCAGTGGATAGTCTTAATGGGTGAGGAAGGTTATTCCAGAGAGAGGGTGCAGCCCGGGAGAAGTCCTATAACCGGGAATCAGAGCATTTATGAACTTCAGAAGAGAGTTGTAAATCTTGTGATGATCTGAGAGAAAGAGCTGGGATATATCTTAAGACAAGTGAGGATATGTATGCAGGTGCAGTGTTGTTTATGGCTTTATAGGTTAGCAAGAAGATTTTGTATTCGATTCTGTAGTATACAGGCAACCAGTGTAGAGTCTGACAGAGTGGACTAGCTCTAGTTGAGTGTTTTGCAAGGAAAATCAGTTTTGCTGCTGCATGCAATATAGACTGCAGAGGGGTAATTTTATATTGTGGGAGTCCAATAAGAAGGGCATTGCAGTAATCAATGACGGAGATAATTTGTGCATGAATGAGAGTTTAGCAGTTTTTTGTGAAATATATTTTTTCATTTTGTAAATGTTTTTTAGGTGTTTATTACTGGATTTAGAAACAGATTGAATGTGGGGCATAAAGGACAGTTCAAAATCAAGAGTAACACCTTGGCAATGAGCTTGGCGAGTAGGGAATATTTCAGTTTTGTCAATAAAAATAGAGAGACCAGGTGGGAAGCTCTTGTTGGCAGGAGGAAATATTAATAAGTCTGTTTTTGAAAGATTAAGTTTAAGATGGTGGGAGGACATCCAGGATGAAATGGTGGAAAGACATTCAGTTACACGAGCCAGCATGGTTGGTGATAGATCAGGGGTGGATAGATAGATAGATAGATTTGTGTATCATCTGCATAAAGATGATATTGAAAACCAAATAACTTTATTATTTGTCCAAGTGAAGAGGTATAAATAGAGAAGAGACTGAGCCTTGAGGTACCTCAACAGATAGTGGAAGGGCAGAAGAGAATGTTGTAGTCAATGGGTGTTTTTGAAAATGTCCACAGTTTACAGCGTGCTTAATAGAGAGTGATTTCATGAATGCAATCACTGATTTGAATCAATAGAAAAAAAGGATTTTTTGAAAATGCAAGGTGGCCAAGTACGCTGCACAAGGCGTTACAAAAAACTGATTCAATGGCCTAATAAAAACTGATTCAATGACCACAATCACTGATTTGAATCAATAGAAAAAAGCATTATTTGAAGATGCAAGGTGCCCAAGTGCGCCATGCAAGATGCCCAAGTGCGCCGCACAAGGTATGTGTTACAAAAGGAACTTACAACATGCCTAATAAAGAGTGATTTAATAACTGCAATCATTGATTTGAATCAATAGAAAAAATTATTTTTTTTGAAGATGCAAGGTGGCCAAGTATGCCACACAAGGTATGCGTTACAAAAGGAGTTTACAGAGTGCCTAATATAGAGTGATTTAATGACTGCATTCACTGATTTGAATTAGTAGAAAAAAGGATTTTTTGAAGATGCACGGTGCCCAAGTACGCCGCACAAGGTATGTGTTACAAAATTGCATACCTAGAACTAACGGATCTGTGAATACAGCCCCATGTCTATAAATTTGGTTGGAAAATTCTATATTACATTCTATTGTCAGCAAAACTGTACACTACAGAATCGCAAATGGTTAAACTACGAGTTAAATTTCTGCAGCATAAAAAAAAAAAGAACATAAAAATAATATTTTGTTTTATATGTGACTAACCGCTGTGCAATACTTGGACAATTGCTATGCTGCTTGATAGCCTACTACACGGAATATATGTGTAATGGCTTTTAAAATATTAGTCACTGTGTGCCCTGTGCTACACCCTGTACTACACTCACTGTGTGTGTGTGTGTGTGTGTGTGTGTGTGTGTGTGTGTGTGTGTGTGTGTGTGTGTGTATACTGCACCAAGTGTCTTCAGATCAAGACACCTTTTTATTAAAAGAACAAAAGATAGCTCTAATAAGGGCTTTTGGTTTCTTTTACAGCACAGAACTATACACTACCACACTAGTGGATAGGTATATTATCAATAGATCACTCTGTGTGACTCTGGTAGAACTACAGCACAGAATGTTATTACACTTTCAACACCAATCTCCTATTTAAAATGGCTCTGAAATCACGAGGGAGTGCTTTATAGACCCTTATATTACACGCAGACTAAATTTTCCAGAGGTCACAGATACAAGAGTCAGAATAAATGTCCATCATAAAAAGTCCAAGATAGAGACCAAGGATAAAAAAGTATTATGTCAGGGAACGCACCAATTTTTTCACAATCTTTCATCAGGATAACTGTGATAATTCTTTCATGCGGGCTTTTTAATCCTATTACCTAAGCCTCATAGGGACTGCCAAATTCCCTCTCGAATTTAGATGTTAAGACAGAAAAGATTATGACCATAAGGCTGCAACAAATACTTCCATCCCTACTAACGCATCATAAATTGGGATTTTTTATGAACAGGCAATCTGTTAAAGGTACAATATAAAAATACCACACTGGTGCTTTCTATTCTGTATTGAATTCATATCTTAACTCCTAGGGCCTCATTCATTAAACGCGATTTTATAAAATTAAAAATTGGCAAAGTGTATTCATTAAGCTAAAAATCACACACATTTTTTTTTTTTATCGCGGGTGCAAAAATCGCGATCCCGACTTTTTTTCATTACAACCATAGAGCGTTTGTAATTCATTAAAGACGATTTCACCGAATCGCGGTGAAATCTCTTTTAAATCACAAAAAATAAAATCGCAGCCATAGAGCTGCGATTTCATTTTTTGCCCCGATCGCAACCATCAAAAACATATGTCCATATAACAGACATGTGCTTTTGTGTGTAAAAATCCTAAGTGCAGCATGGCTGCAAGCTGTAGCCATGCTGTACTCATGGAACTACAAGGATCAGCAAAGCAGATCGTTGTAATTCTGTCAGCACAGCATGGCTACACTTGCAGTCATGCCGC
>WWET01007891.1:0-33043 GCA_011038615.1 Limnodynastes dumerilii | reverse complement strand
AAAATAAACTGCGTGGCGCAAAAAATTCGGCATGTTCGCAAAAGCATCGTGCGATAAAATTCTCGCAATTCAATTGTAACTGTCGTCCCGCCTACTACGAGCGAGAATGTGGCATGTAGCGTTAAAAATTCCCCCCCACCCCTCCCCTCAAATACGCTAGCAAAATTAGCATTATAAAAAAAAGAAAAAAAAAACACACTCAACGCAACTTCCGGCAGCGGGACCTGTCTTCCTCTTTGCAGTGTGGCTGCTGGTCGTGACGTCATCATTTGGCCTTGAGCGAGGAGCGCGTCGAAGATCCAGAGCAGAAAACAGGTGATTGAAGAAGAAAGAAGTGCATAGAAGGTAAGTAAAGTAGCAGAGGGGAAGCAGATCAAAGGACAACAGAAGGGGGACAGCATGTGATGAAGGGCAGCAGAAGGGGGACAGAATGTGATGAAGGACAACAGATGGGGGACATAATGTGATGAAGGACAACAGAAGGGGGACAGAATGTGATGAAGGGCAGCAGAAGGGGGACAGAATGTGATAAAGGACAACAGATGGGGGACAGAATGTGATAAAGGACAACAGATGGGGGACAGAATGTGATGAAGGACAACAGATGGGGGACAGAATGTGATAAAGGACAACAGATGGGGAACAGCATGTGATGAAGGACAACAGAAGGGGGACAAAAAAATATTTGTAGTTTAATATTGTAAAGTGTGATATCTTCTGTGTAATTATGTAGAACTACTGAAAAATGGAGGCAGAAATGGAGGACAGGGAGCTGTCTACAAATAGTTCTAATGAACACAGCGAAGAGGACGAGTGGGTCCCTCCACCAGAAGAGGAACTTCTTAAAAAGGAGCGATTTTTAAAGCGAATTCAGAAAGACATCAGTGCTGCAACTGTAGAGGATGACCCAGCGGGCACTGAAGAGGATGATGACGATGAAAATGCCCCTGAAGCAAAATGTAGAAGAGCCCCCAAATTCAGCAAGGAAGAAAATGACGTGCTGGTACAGGGCGTCCTGCGACACTATGAGGAGTTGTTAGGTGCACAGAAGACAACACACCGTGCAAAAAGCTCCATCTGGAGAACAATAACCACAGATGTGAATTCTGTGGCAGTGCAGAAACGTTCAACAGAAAACTGCAAAAAACGGTTCCAGGACTGTAAACGAATAGCCAAAAAGAAAATGTCTAAGGTTTCAAAACATGCAAAGGGGACCGGCGGTGGGAGGCCATTAAGAATGACATGGAAAAACTGGGAGGAGCTTCTTAGGCAACATATGTCACCATCAATAGTGGAGGGAGTCGAGGGAACAATAGACACCTTAGATATGACCTCGGTACAAAGCAATGGTAAGTTGATGTCAAGTATATATTTTTTTTAATTTTATCAAATATTTGCCCTGTTAATGTATACAACTTTCTTCCATAGCTGCGTGTCATCTCCGCAAATCCTCAAGTGGTTCCAAAACTCAGACAGCACCACAATCCGGTAATCACTTTTTATTAATCACAAAACACCGCCATGACTTTAATAGATTGTAATAGTAATTGGTTTTTTTTCAGCACGTCTTCATGCACCCATCACCTCCATCGCAAGTCTAAGCACCGAGTCAGAGCACAATGACAAACAAGGTAAGTATCATGCAAAGTGCATCACTTTGTATGCTTTATCCCTGCAGTTACTCTTGGTACATGTACTGTGAACAATAAACTTTGCCAATAAATGTTTTCAGCTCCATCAACCAGCTTTGGACACAGAATGGACACAGACCACACATCCATGTTCAGAGGTGACCGTAAGTGTTACTGATCATGCTTTAATGTTGTATGTTATTCTTCACAAAATATCTCATTTATGTCATCTTCACTCAGGCCACTCAACTTTCACTCATCCGTCTCCACATGCTTGCACTCCTCTCTGAACTCATGCATCTCAATATGTTTGCACTGTATCTTGCAATTTAGACTTATCTAAAACTTTTTCACAGTACTAATCTCTACGTCCAATCATGTTGAATTTATATGCTTGCAGTCTGTCTCTCTCTCAACGCTAAATGATCCCCTAAATGCTAATTCAATGTTGTTATCTCTGTTTCTATATAGACCTTTCTCTTGTCCAAACATATTTGTATGCATTAACCATGGTTATAAAAGTAGCATTATTATTTTCAGATCTGTCAAACAGCCAAGGAAAAGTAAGGGACACAGTTCACAAATCAAGGCACAGAAGTCACAGTAAGTTTCAATTGATTTACTCTGCCACCGTGTTCCAATAATGTGTAATAATAATAGTTTTTCTTTATGTATGCTCCTTCACCCTGTGTTGTTTTTTGTTTTAAGATCAATCAAGTACAATAAATGCTGCTTTACAGACAGTTCCACCTTCCAGGTCTTCACATGATAGTAAGTAAGGTATAATTGTTCTTCTTTATATTTTATTGCTAGCCACAAAAAGAAAAAACAATCAAATTTACAAAATTGCCTAAGGCGTTGAGTACAGGTCAACACCATGTCCAAAAACAACAGACCCGGGTGTGTTATTTGTTGACAAATGTATAAGTAACTTTCACTGTCACAATGTCGTGGTCAGAGCTCACTTCCTAATTTGTTCTATTTATAAAATCTTTGTCAAAGACAAGTTAAAGTCTATTTATAGTAATTAAATTTTGATAATTGTTGATAGTAATCTTAGTTTTCTGTTTATGTTGCCACAGCTGAAGGACATATTTTGGGAAAACGGAGCAGGATGGGGACCATGTCTGCTACTTCAATACACAGCGGTGAAGGTAATAGTTAAAATTTCATTTGTGTTTCTTGATTACCTTGTGTTTGGGCTAATTTTTTTTTTGTTTTATACATAATATTCAGGACGGACGGAAAATGCTACAGAGCAAGCTCCACCAACCAGTAAGTATTTATTATGCATCTAACATATGTTTGTTACAATTATATCAATGATTTTATTTACATTTTCTAATTGTTTTCTAATTGTTATTTACAGCAATAACACAAGAGTCACGTGGCACAGATATATTGGACATGGCCCATGATGATATCCACAGTGTTGACCAAAGTGAGTACATTGTAAAGCATGCTTGTTTTGCACACCCAGCTACGCACGTATTAATCAAAGATACATGTAACGTTTTATTATTTAGATTTCATAACATCACAACAGCCGATGGTGTCTTCTGATGATAATGATTCCTGTGGTATGTGAATTCAAGCTTTGTTAAGTGAACTTTGTTGTTTGTAAAGAATTTGTAGCCATTAATCTTCATCATTAACTTTTGTATTTTTGTTTTTAAGAGCAAACAACGCATGTTATGAATACCCTAGAAGCGGTAGTGGACACAATGCATCAAGGTCAACAGTCTTCACGCATGGATTCTCTTGCTGCTATTGCTAGAAGCATGCATGAAAAGCACAACGAACAGAGATCCGACATTACAAACATGGTGAAATTCTGCTAGATAAAATTAAGATGTTTTCTGTATTTTCATGAGAGTACAAATTGAATGTTTTATCGTTGTTTTGCAGATGTCTGAAATCCAACTGGATGATCTGAAAGGTAAGAAAACTTTAAAGGGGAGAGGGGGGCTTTTCCCCATGTACAAGATGCACTTTTAATTTTTGGACCCCAAAATTAAGGTGCGTCTTATACAGTGGTGCGTCTTGTACATGGGGAAATACGATAACTATTATCAATGTAAATATGTATTGTTGCACCCACACAATATAAATGAGGCATTGCATCAGTATGTAGCATGGTTTGAATTTTTTGTTTTGGTCAGCCAGATTCCACTGAAGAGATGTGCCTCTTAGAACCATAGATCACTGGTACAACTCCACTTTATTGCTATATAGCTCTATCACAAGAGGCTTGTGTTTAATATAAGACCTTTTTATTTAAATAAGAACATTCCCTTACACTTATTGCATTTGCATTTTTTCTTCAGATGAAATAGAATCTTGAATATTTGATCAAAAACATTAAATGCTTTTGCTGCCAGGCCAGATCACAGCTGTAATTTATTCAGCAGATTACTAATGTTGATGTCTCTGTTTATGAGTCTTCATCAAGCTCTTCATAAATATATAAATGCATAAAACACTCTCCCTTTTTTTAGCAATGTCATATGATTATAGTTCACTTTACCTCGCAGCAAGACTATGCAAATATTGTTGACTTGTCTTCCACAATGGAGATGAAAAATTATTATAATTTTGCCTACTGCTGCTTCCATCTTCATGGATTTAACATTTAGAATTCATTTCTTATGTCCGATTATAGCCATACAAGATGACAGAAGGACCCCATCAGTGTTATAAATAATTCTGGGACTTAAAAATATCTTTCATAAAATATATTAAAGGGTGCAGAATCAGTATGAAGTGGGTTTTTAAAATAATTAAACATTTAATTCATTAGAAGATTTTTGAATGAATAAATTGATAAATGAATTAATAAATGAATAAGATTAAAAGTACTACATTTATGTAAATATTTTCTAAAATCACTTAAAAAATAAGTTTTAGTGTCTAACCAAAGTGTAATTGTTAAAAGGTACTATATAACCAAAATACAATTAAATAAACATGTTGATGTAGGTTCCAGGTTTGAGTTTTCATTTCAATACTTTTAGAGAAGTAGAAACCTCAGTAACCCAAACCCAACCTAAGGAAATTTTGCCAATAGGAGGGATGCAAGACCTTCAAAAGCAGTGGCGCACCAAGGCGGGGAGTTGAAATGGAAAAAATGGGCTTGGAAAACCACAAGTGCCAGCATGCTCTGCCATCTAGGGCCTGCTGCGGCCTGCAATGTCCCCAGTAGTTATGTATAATAATAAAAGGCTGGCCTGTTACAGTAAAATATATCATGATATAAAAAAGGTTTTAATCCTTGAGTAGTGACTTTGCAAAATAAAAAATCCCTTGTATGTACGCCAAAACATGTCCTGCTGCCAACCGCTAAGGACAGATATGCTGCCGCTGGGTTTTATTGCACCACTGTAATCCGCAGTTGGTGTTTCTATGGCTCCAACTGTGGGTACCACCCAAATCCCTTTTCTTTACAGCGTGCTATTCAGAGATAGGATGTATAGCGGATCTGCAGTTACGAATCTGCTAAAACTCTAAATCAGGTCAGTTATTTTCATCCTATGTGTATCCCGTATATGTTGACAGGTTTAGTTTCCTGGGCATTTTTGGTGAGGTATGAATTAAGAAATGTTTTATTTCATTTAAAATTTTAATAAAATAATGGCAAATACACATATTCAATAGTTTATATAACTTTTTTTTTCTTATTTAACAGCGTTTGCATGCATTAGGTTAACAAACATCTCTGCAAGTACTTAGTTGGGTCACCCTTGGATTTGATTATGGCATTTACTTGGCGTGGCATGATCTAAATGTGTTTCTAATTCCTAATTCACTGTCCAATCACTGTATGTATGTATGTATGTATGTATGTATAAACACAGGATTTTGAAAGGGAAATTTCCAATGCGTGTAATACATGTGGGGTATATTAGCATAGCTGCCAACATTTTGCAGCCCTAAAACAGGACAAATAAGCCACAATGGGCTGCACAGGGCAAAAATCACTGAGCATGTGAGCATGAGTATGGGCGAATCACTGAAGATACACGGTTAAAGGGCAGGAGAGTTTTACGGTAAACTAAGTGGTAAATTTATCCCCGAAGGGGGTTGGGCAGAGACTTGTAAATGGAGCCAAGGGGACCACACTTTGTAATAGGCTTCCTCTGTGCCCCTAAGGTAGGCCGTCATTCTCTCCATGCCTGCGACAAACCAGATATATGAGGTCAGAGCACGCAAGGAGGAAAGGGATGGCTGTTTCCAAGCTTTAGCGATGAGGCATTTGGCCGCAGCCAAAACATGGGAGGCCAATTTACAGGAGGAGGCATCGGTGTCAGGGATGGGGTAACATAATAGGAAGATCCATGGATTTTTAGGGAGCGAGCAGGGGAGGAGGGCCATTAAGAGAGAATGTACCATATCCCAAAATGGAGTTAGAATATGGCAGGTCCACCACACGTGAACGAGCGATCCAACCTCTCCACAGCGGCACCAGTAACATACATTATTTTAAAAGAACACAGCAAAGAAAACATATTTATGGTAATATTCTAAAGACAATGAAAAATTAATATAACATGTAACACCTTGTGACATCAATATGCAATATATATGCCTCCCAACTAAAAATATGAAAAATGTGGTTAATACGGAAACACAAATATGAAGAAAAAAAGTTATCTCACCGAGCAGCCATCCATGGGGTACCTTTTCTCCTCAAACATCCGGTACAGTGTAGACTGTTGGAAGATAAAAGAATCATGTGAAGATCCTGGAAACCCTGCAACCACATTTCAAATCCTAAGCTTGGCATCACACACCATCTGCACATTTAGAGAATGAAAAGATTTTCTATTTCTGAAAATTTCTTCATTTCTCCTAGGGGCAATAAGTGCTACATGGGTGCAATCTATATCACCCAGCACATTTGGCATTCCAGCAATGGCATAAAAACACTGTTTGTTTTCCTGCCATTGCGCAGCAGTGGTTGGGAGGGAAATGAATTTAGTGGCGTGCTTTCACAGTGCTGAAAGCACCTGCGCCAAATGACGGCAGCATGTGGATTGTGAAAACCCACCGCTGTGGGCAACTGTGTTTTGAAAAGTGCCTGAAGCAAAAAAAATGCAAGGCCCCCATTAGTTTTAATAGACCAGGAACCGCTTTGTTGGTGGGATTAATAGGTTCAAGGTAAGGTTTTATAAGCTCGTAAAGCGATTCTATGCACTGTCTAGGTAAACGATACAATTTTTTTATTTCTGCTTCACTGAGCCTATATAGGACATGCCGTTCCCTATATATACGGGGCCGGGGAATTGGACGTGGCACTACAACTGAGGAGCTGGCCTCAGCAACATCATTAACATCAGAGTTGGGCAGTGGACATTGCACTTGTCTTGCACACAACTCCTCCATGCAAGACGCAAACATCCACACAGACACCGTCTCAGGGGAAGGCACTAACTCCATTATAATTGGATATTAAAGTATATAAATGGCAGGCACAAAACAAAGGTGCACAATAAAATTGTGGGAAATTAATGTAGTATGTAGTGTGTGTATGTAGAATTGTCCTAAGTAATGATAAATCAAAAGCTTAGCAGTAGTAGTAGTAGCAGCAGCAGCAGCAGCAGGTCTCTTTAAAGCAGAAAGCAGGTCCTCTCTCTGAAGATAGCAGGTCCTCTCTCAACAGGGAAACAGTTGCATGCAACATTTACCTCTATGGAATATACCATTCACACATTTCTGCAGGGATGTCAATTTTACAAACATATGTTTTGCATGTACACATTTCAATATATAATTCTCTCAGTGTTAATAGGTAAACTGTTTGCTAATGCTTTTTGAGCTATCAAAACTATATTATTTTCATTAATTTTAATAGATAAACGTTTTTTGGGGAAAAATCCGCACCTCAAGGAGGTGAGAATTTTCTGAGGTTCACTTCGTTAAAATAACATGCGAATTTTATAGCTATTGCCGCAATTGAATTGCAAAATTTCGCTCATGCAGTTCTTTACTATAGGGGCTACGGAGTTCGAGCGTTATTCATTTTATTCGCATGAAAATGATCCCAATTGAATTTAACGTTAAAATATCAGTCATTAAATGGTATGCAAATTAACCTTTTTGGCGTTAAAAATGCGCACGATGTGTAATTGAATCGGGCCCTATGTGTATTTTCTCATTTTGTATTTTAATAATTTCTCATGTTTGTTGCAAAAAACTCATCTTTAAACAATGTTTTGGATAAACAAAACACAATTATTGTTTTATAAATTTTTCCATATTCTAAGATATAACCAAATCAAACTTTATGAACTGTCTGAATGCTATTTAATGAGCATGGAAAAAAAATTGTGAGCTTTCGTTATGATTTGTATAATTTGATTAGAAATACCTAAGAATGTTATCTACACAATACATAATCTTCTCTGTATGTGTTCCTTTTTGTTTATGTAGGTAATATAATCAAACATACATGTTACATGTGTGATATTTAAATATATCTATGTTTTAACCTTAATCGGCCTTTCTACTAATGTTTAAGATGTGTCCCATCATTGTTGCTGCTGTTGAGGAAGAGGACCAGCTCCATAGCATGGTTCTTCGTACACGTACGAAACATCACCTGAGGACCAGGGAGCGCATCTTTAGACCACGTATCAGTCTGTTTAATGTGTGTGACGAGGACATTCTGCGCCGCTATAGCCTTCATCATGTAAGATCTGATCTTGATGCCCTTATAATGGCACCGTATATCAATTTCAACGTTCTCAAAATTCCTGCCGGTGTGACAGTTTTGTGCCTCAGGAACATTCCAGAGGGTCATGGGATGCACAATAGGTAACTATTAGTATCTTCATAATAGTCAAAGTAAATGACAATCAAGTGAAGTAATCTAAACAATTATACCAAGATGCAGTGTTAAATATATTTTAGTGTTAAAAAAATGTGAACATAAATAATAATGTATTTCTTATATCTACTAATGTTATTAATGGTAATAGTCACAAGTTCAATTTTTTTGGTTTGGGTCATCATTTTATTTAAATGATAATAACCAACAACAGTAGATTATCATATTTGATGACATGTTTTTTTCATATTTAACAAAGGTATTATTTTTTATTTGGCAGTTTTTTTCCCACCTTTCTTTTCTTTTGGTGCTGGTACTGGTGCGGGTGCTGGTGATGGTGCTGTTGCTGTTTGGGTGCCGAAAATACTATTTCTAGGTTGTCACACATTGCTGACGATCTTTTTGTGGCTCTGACAGGTGCTGTCGTGACATCTGTGTGAATCATGCCTGATGTGGATGGGATTGCCTCAGGTATTAGCATACTATCTTTTTTAACTGTATACTCAAAGAATGCTTGCATGACATCACGGATAGTAATGTTTCATTTAATTTGTCCAATGCCCTATTACTTATGGTCATTTGTTCATAGAGGGGGTCTAATTTATTATTAATTTGTGTGGTGTGCTGTTGAATGGCACAGATTGCGGTTGATGGCCCAGGAACTTCTTCATCATGTTGTGTTGGTGATGTGATGGATGGTGATGATGACAATGATGATGGAGATGCTGCCATAGCTGGTGGTGGTGGTTGTGCAGGTTGTGTTGTGGTTTGTGATGTCCCTGCTACATCTTCATCATGGACAGATTGTGTGTCCTCCAGTCTTTCGTCTGTAAAAAAAAAAAAATTACAAACCAGGGATCATGTAATGTGACTGTTGATCATTTTCACATATGTATTTAGTCAGGGGAAAAACAAATATACATTACAAGATGTAGACACAGTATGATGCTACATTACTAACTCTGTCTCTGTTTCTTTTTGAATGTAGAATTGGATTAATATGATGAGTTACATTGAAGGACCTTCAACATTTACAATTCCACAATGTCACACTTCAAAAGATGTATATGTTTAATATTTTATGAACATAAATACTATCAAATTAGTCAACTATTACCTTCACTGTCTTCCGAATCTGTGTTTGACACTGGGCGCAACAGTCTTGGGGGTGGACCGTCCATGGTGTCATGGTCTCCAACACCCTCCATTTCTGTTGTAGACACAGCACGCATGGCAAAGTTTTCAAGCTCTGTGAAGTTTAGGGTATCTGGTATTGACCCTGCACCTGTTTGTTTGGAGTGTGCATATCTTTCGGCCCTTTTCTTTTTAATTTGGTTTTTGAAATCCTGCCATCTGTGTATGAAAGTAAATATACTTTAACAATAGAACAATAATTTTCGGGTCTTGTTATGGCAACTTTTTACATAATGAAGGTATAATAATATTATACATGTAATTTTAATAATAACCTTACCTTTATTTTTAGAAGTTTGACTGTCCGGAACATACAATTACGATTGATCTTCCGGGAGTAGGACACAAAACGCTCATGGATTCCTAGCCAAACATTAGCTCTCAGGTGAGCAGATATTTCTCCATGCTCTGTATACAAATGCTCCATCACTTCAGTGACTATAAATGTGACCTCTTGTGCAGTGAAGTTAGGGTTCCTTTTCTGTCCCTTTGGACCCATGATGAGAAACCAGTGTACTTACGCACGTAAACGTGGGTTTTGCGCGCCTTTTTAAGTGCTGCATATGCACAGTGATTGGCTAATGGCTTTGAGTGTTTTCATTGGTTAACAGTATATCTTATTTAAATCGCCTGGGCGTGCTTTCACTCATGCGTATGAACGCATTATAAATGCACAGATGAAAATATTAAACACTTGATTATATGCATTTTGCATTGAACGTTGTAGTGAATCGCAGGATGCCTGTCAACTTTCATAAGTCCATCTGCTTATGAGTGAAATTTATTTGAAATAGATTGTAATGGCTGAAGATTGGCTGCTCTTTGTGGGCTTAACAATACACAACCAATAGCCAAAGCTGCGTAATGACGCAACGTCACGCAGCGTCACTTAGTTAGTTAGTTCATTCTTGCATTATAAAATGGCAGCTGCACGTGCGGAGCCTTTTAGCCGGGCAGAGTTGAGGATCCTGGTCCGCATTATGGACCAGTTCGACCTCCGCCAGCCCCGTTGTAATGCTGCGGGAGGGCAGTATACAACAGCATACAGCGGGAGATCAGACGCTGTCTACGGGTCCACCGGCGTGTGCACCAACTTATGCGCCGGTGGTCAGATCTGAGGCGGCGCCAACCCGATCTGCTGGCGGAGGTCCAAATGCAGATCCAGCGGCATGCGCGGAGTAAGTATTTACTTTCAGTCATTACTTTTACTCTTCACTTTCAGTCATTTTTGAATGATGTACTGATGACTGCATTGTTTTATTTTTGTGTGCTGAAAGCAAGATTGTGGCCCACTATTAGTATGTTTTGAGAATATGCCTACATTTAATTAAGTAGCAGGTGTAGTGATGGACATGCTGGGTGTGTCATACCTGTGATCTGGATATGTATATATGCTGGATATATTTTTCTTTTACCCACATGAAAATTCTAAAGAACCATTTTATATTTGATGTTGTTTGAAGACATAGACGTTGAGAAGTTATGGGGTCAAGAGTTACTATGATGATGCCTGATTTTGATCAAATTACAACATTATTAATCCTCACTTGTTTAATGTTAATTAACATGTGTATTATCTATTTCTATCCATTAGGACGGGACAGACACAGAATAGCAGAGTTTGCCCGCCGCCAACTGCAGTGCCAGGAGCAGGAGGAGGAGACAGAGGAGGAGCCGGAGGAGCCGGAGCCGGAGGAGTCGGTGCCGGAGGAGCCAGAGGAGCAGGAGCCGGAGGAGCAGGCGGAGGGGTCTTCTCCAGAAGATCAACACCTCCTACCGGAGCCACCGGCAGAGCCACAGCACCATCATGTGCAGCCAGCACCCATTGAAGACTAATATGAACAGTTATAGTGTATTTTATTTGGTTATTTCAAATGGGACAGTACTTTTAGTGATATAAGGTTTTTAAAATTTTGATAGTCTGAAACATTTGATGTTGAAGCTAATTAAAAAAAAAACATGGTACCAATGTTAAAAAACACATGCAATATGTGCCATGTGTGTTCAATGTTCATTGCATGTTCATAGAATGTTAATTGTATTGAATATAAGTATGATTGTGGTAGACTAATATAACTGATGATGTTTTTATTATTATTTGTTCCAGATGTTCCAAACATGGACCCCTTCAATGAGAAAGTACTCAATCTGCTGCACATGATGATGCAAATGGGTCAAACGGCCCAAATTCTTTTAAATATGTATCATCTTTTTAATCAATAATTTTTAATTTGTAGCCAAGAATCATTTATTTATTAAATTGATTAATGTTTTATAATAAATATTTTAAAAATGACCATAATTTCTTGTGTTTTGGATGCACCACTTAAACATTTACATATACATACATGACATTACACTTACAATATAATAAACATAGGATTAAGTTATCATTTTTTAATGAAACATATTTTAATATATTTAGGCAAAAAACACACCTGTACATTGTCCACATTAAATTTGCATAGTAGAGATTAGATAAAATAATATTAATATTTGAATAGTTAATATATATTTGGACATGAAAGATATAAAATTAAATAATAATAATAATAATACCCCAATTCACATATAAAAATCTTTACTTCTAAGCTTACCACACTAGGTGACACATGCATACTATATTAAAACACGTAATTGTGAATCACACGTACGTATTCACCAAACGTCCGCATGATCCTCAACTACTAATGTATTACGTTATGCGTATATTCGTACAACTATATGCATGTGTGCGGACGTATTTTATAATACGTACGCACGTGTGCGGACGTAATATGAGATACGTGTAGTAGGTGTGTTAACGTAATATACGTTCTTGAAATACTGCGTAATTAAATTGATTACGTTTATGCGTATTTACATAAGTAAACGTACGTAAGTACATACCCACACGTAGTTCTGGATCTACCCCATTATCCATAACCCTAGCCCTTTCCTAAACCTACACGTTTCCAAACCCTGTCTTTATCCATAACCCATTCCTATACCTGACACTTTTCTAACCCAATCTCTAACCCTTTCCTAACCTTAACTTTATCCATAACCTATTCCTAACCCAACCCTTTCCTAAACCTTACCCTTCCCTAACCCTAACTTTATCCATAACACTAAACCTTTCCTAAATCTAACCCTTTCCTAAACCTAACTTTATCCATAACCCATTCCTAACCCTAACACTTTCCTAACCCAATCTCAACCCCCTCCCTAACCCTAACTTCATCTATAACCCCACCCTAACCCTATCTACCACTACCCCTTACCCTAACCTTAACCAACCCTAACCCTAACCCTTTCCTAACCCAATCTTGAACAGTTCCCTAACTCTAACTTTATCCATAACCCTAACCCTGACCCTTTTCTAACCCTGACCCTTTTCTAACCCTAACCCTTTCATAAACCTAACTTTATCCATAACCCATTCCTAACCCTAACACTTTCATAACCGAATCTCTAACACTTCCCTAATCTTAATATTATCCATAACCCTAACCCTTTCCTAAACCTAAACGTTTCCAAACCCTATCTTTCTAACCCTTACCCAATCTCTTACCCTTCCCTAACAATATCTTTATCCATAACCCTAACCCTTTTCTAACCCTAACACATTCCTAACTCTAACTTTATCCATAACCCATTCCTAACCCTAACACTTTTCTAACGCTAGCCCAATCTCTAGCCCTTCCCTAACCCTAACTTTATCCAAAACCTTTTCCTAAACCCAACATTTTCCTAACCCTAACTTTATGCATAAGCAATTCCTAACCCTAACCCAATCTCTAATTCTTCCCTAACCTTAACTTTATCTGTAACCCTAATCCTTTTCTAACCCTGACCCTAACCGCAAACTCTAACCCTGACCCTAACCGCAAACTCTAACCCTGACCCTAACCTCTAGCCCTTCCCTAACCCTAACTTTATCCATAACCCATTCCTAACTCTATTACTTTCATAACCGAATCTCTCTCACTTCCCTAATCCTAATATTATATATATATATCTCTAACATTTTGCTAAACCTAACAGTTTCCAAACCCTAACTTTATCCAGAACCTATTCCTATCCCTCACACTTTCCTAACCCAATCTCTAACCTTTCCCTAACCCTAACTTCATCCATAGCCCTAAACCGAACCCTTTACTAAACCTAACCCTTTTACTAACAATAAATTTATCCATAAACCATTCCTATGCCTAACCCTAACTTTATCCATAACCCATTTCTAACCCTTCCCTATCCTTTACTTTATCCATAACCTTAACCTTTTCCTAAACCTAACCCTTTCCTAACCCTAACTTTATCCATAAGACATTCCTAACCCCAACACTTTCCTAACCCTAACCCAATCTCTAATTCTTCCCTAACCCTAACCCTAACTTTATCCATAACCCTAACCCTTTTCCTAAACCTAACCGTTTCCAACCCCTAACCTTATCCATAACCCATTCCTATCCCTCACACTTTCCTAACCTAACCCTAACCCTTTTCTAACCCTAACTTTATCCATAATCCTTTCCTAAACCTAACCCTCTCCTTACCCTAACTTTATCCATAACCCATTCCTAACCCTAATCCAATCTCTAACCCTTTCCTAACCCTAACTTTATCCATAACCCATTGCTAACCCTAACCCAATCTCTAACCCTTTCCTAACCCTAACTTTAGCCATAACCCATTGCTAACCCTAACACTTTCCTAAGACAATATCTAACACTTCCCTAACCCTACCTTTATCTATAACCTCACCCTAACCATGACTACTACTAATACTAAAATAACTCAAACCCTTACCCTAACCTTTAACAACCCTAACACTTTCCTAACCCTAACTTTATCCATAACCTGTTACCACCACTTTCTGAACCCTAACACTTTTCTAACCCTAACCCAATTTTTAACATTTCCCTAACCTTAACTTTATCCATAACCCTAATCCTTTTCTAACCCTAACCCTTTCCTAACCCTAACTTTATCCATAACCCATTCCTAACCCTAACACTTTCCTAACCCTAACCCAATCTCTAATTCTATCCTAAACCCTAACTTTATCCATAACCCTAACCCTTTCCTAACTCTAACTTTATCCATAACCCATTTCTAAAGTTAACACAATCTCTAACCCTAACTTTATCCATAAACCTAACCCTTTCCTAACCCTAACTTTATCCATAACCTTAACCCTAACACTTTCCTAACTTTATCCATAACCCTAACTCCTAACAAAACCTAACCCTTTCCTAAAACTAACCCTTTCCTAACCCTAACTTTATCCATAACCCATTCCTAACCCTTACACTTTCCTAACCCAATTTCGAACACTTCCCTAACTCTAACTTTATCCATAACCCTAACCCTTTCCAAAACCTAACCCTTTGATAACCCTAACCCTTTGATAACCCTAACTTTATCCATAACCCATTCTTAACCCTAACACTTTTCTAACCCAATCTCTAACCCTTCCCTAACAAAATCTTTATCCATAACCCTAACCCTTTTCTAACCCTAACCCTTTCCTAACTCTAACTTTATCCATAACCCATTACTAACCCTAACACTTTTCTATTGCTAACCCAATCTCTAACCCTTCCCTAACCCTAACTTTATCCATAACCCTAACCCTTTCCTAAAACTAAACCTTTCCTAACCCTAACTTTATCCCTAACCCATTCCTAAGCCTAACACTTTCATAACCAAATCTCAATCACGTCTCTAACACTAACTTTATCCATAATCCTTTCCTAAACCTAACTTTATCCATAACCCAAACCCTTTTCCTAAACCTAACCATTTCTAAACCCTAACTTTATCCATAACCCATTCCTAACCCTAACCCAATCTCCTTCCTTAAGCCTAACTTTATCCATAACACTAACCCTTTCCTAAACCTTACCCTTTTCTAACCCTAACTTCATCCATAAATCATTCCTAACCCTAACATTTTCCTAACAGAATCTCTAACCCTTCACTAACCCTACCTTTATCTATAACCCCACCCTAACAATAACTACCACTAACCCTAACCTAACCCTAACCCTTACCATAACCTTTAACAACCATAACACTTTCCTATTCCTAACTTTATCCATAACCCATTCCTAACCCTTTCCAAATCCTAACACTTTTCTAACCCTAACCCTTACCCAATCTCTAACCCTTCCCTAACCCTAACTTCATCCATAACCCCACCCTAACCCTATCTACCACTACCCCTAACACAACCCTAACCCAAACCCTTACCCTAACCTTAACCAACCCTAACCCTTTCCTACACCTAACTTTATCCATAACCCATTCCTAACCCTAACAATTCCAAACCCTTTCCGAACCCTAACACTTTTCTAACCCTAACCAATCACTTACCCTAACTTAATCCATAACCCTAACCCTTACCAAAACCTAACTCTTTTCTAAAACTAAAACCATTTCCTAACCCTAACTTTATCCATAACCCATTACTAACCCTAACACTTTCATAACCCAATCTCGAACCCTTCCCTAACTCTAACTTTATCCATAACCCTAACCCTGACCCTTTTCTAACCCTAACCCTTTCCTAACCCAAACTTTATCCATAACCCATTCCTAACCCTAACACTTTCAAACCCTTTCCGAACCCTAACACTTTTCTAACCCTAACCAATCACTTACCCTAACTTAATCCTAACCCCTAACCCTAACCCCTAACCCTAACCCTAACCCCTAACCCTAACCCCTAACCCCTAACCCTAACCCTAATCCCTAACCCCTAACCCTAACCCTAACTTTATCCATAACCCACACCCTTTTACTAAACATAATCGTTTATAAACCCTAACTTTATCCATAACCCATTCCTAACCCTAACCCAATCTCTAACCCTAACTTTATCCATAACCCATTCCTAACCCTAACCCAATCTCTATCCCTTCCTTAACCCTAACTTTATCCATAACACTAACCCTTTCCTAAATCTTACCCTTTTCTAACCCTAACACTTTACTAACCCAATCTATAACTCTTCCCTAACCCTAACCCTAATTCATAACCATAACCCTTTCCTAAACCTAAGTTTATCTATAACCCATTCCTAACCCTAACAATTTCAACCTTTTCTAACCCTAACTTTATCCATAACCCATTCCTAACCCTTTCCAAACCCTAACATTTTACTAACCCAATCTATAACTCTTCCCTAACCCTAACCCTAATTCATAACCATAACCCTTTCCTAAACCTAACTTTATCTATAACCCATTCCTAACCCTAACAATTTCAAACCCTTTCCGAACCATAACACTTTTCTAACCCTAACCTAATATCTAACCAATCGCTTACCCTAACTTTATCCATAACCCTAACGATTTCCTAACTTTATCCATAACCCTAACCCTTTCCAAAACCTAACCCTTTCCTAAAACTAACCATTTCCTAACTCTAACTTTATCCATAACCCATTCCTAACCCTAACACTTTTGTAACCGTTCCCTAACAGTAACTTATCCATAACCCTGACCCTTTCCTAAACCTAACCCATTCCTAACCCTAACACTTTCCTAACCCAATCTCTAACCCTTCGCTAACCCTTACTTTATCCTTAGCCCTAAACCAAACCCTTTACTAAACCTAAACCTTTCCTAACCCTAAATTTATCCATAAACCATTCCTATCCCTAACCAAATCTCTAACCCTTTCCTAACCCTAACTTTATCCATAATCCTTTCTTAAACCTAACACTTTCCTAACCCTAACCCTTTCCTAAACTTAACCATTTCCAAACCCTAACTTTATCCATAACCTATTCCTAACCTGAACACTTTCCTAACACAATCTCTAACCCTTCCCTAAACCTACCTTTATCTATAAACCCACCCTAACAATAACTACCACTAACTCTAACCTAACCCTAACCCTTACCCTAACCTTAAACAACCCTAACCCTTCCTAACCTAACTTTATCCATAACACATTCCTAACCCTTTCCGAACCCTAACACTTTTCTAAAACCATTAACCATTCCTAACGCTAACACTTTCCCAACCCTAAACCAATCTCTAATCCTTCCCTTACCCTAACTTTATCCATAACCTTTTCCTAAACCTAACATTTTTCTAACCCTAACTTTATGCATAACTCATTCCTAACCCTAACACTTTCCTAACCCTAACCCAATCTCTAATTCTTCCCTAACCCTAACCCTTTTCTAACCCTAACTTTATCCATAACAGAATCCTAACCCTAACACTTTCCTAACCGTGACCCAATCTCTAATTCTTCCCTACCCCTAACTTAATCCATAACCCTAACCCTTTCCTAACTGTAACATTATCCATAACCCATTCCCAACCCTAACGCTTTTATAATGCTAACCCAATCTCTAACCCTTCCCTAACCCTAACTTCATCCATAAAGCTAACCCTTTCCTAAACCTAACGCTTTCCTAACCCTAACTTTATACATAACCCATTCCTAACTCTAACCTAATCTCTAATTCTTACCTTACCCAAACTTTATCCATAACCCTAACCCTTTTCTAAATCTAACCCTTTCCTAACCCTAACTTTATCCATAAACCATTCCTAACCCTAGCTCTTTCCTAACCCTAGCCCAATCTCTAACACGTCTCTAACTCTAACTTAATCAATAACCATAACCCTTTCCTAAACCTAACCCTTTACTAAACCCAACTTTATAAAAACAGAATGGAAGTTGCTCAATCAATTTATAGGTATATGTTAAACAGGTGCGTGAAAGGCAGGAGTTAGTCTGCTTTCCACAGAAACACAAGGAAAAAAATAGCCCCAGCACACTGCCATAAACCAGTAACAAACTCTACTGTTCTATCTGTAAAATAAAACACTGAAATGTTCGTTATACATATTTGATCAAATATGGGATAAGCCACCAGCCGCCATCAAGGCCTTTCTGTATATGGGGGTCCTAACTCTAAAATTGAGAGTCCCAATGTTGGGTCTCATATATATGTTTATAAATTGAGAGCCAACTTACCTAGGAGACACCCCTTAAAGTCTCCAAAATGGCTGCTGTGGAACAGCTCTCCCTCTCAACAACTGATCCATTCCTAACCCTAACACTTTCCTAACCCAATCTCTAACCCCTCCCTAACCCTAACTTCATCCATAACCCCACCCTAACCCTATCTACCACTACCCCTAACACAATCCTAACCCAAACCTTAACCAACCCTAACTCTTTCCTACACCTAACTTTATCCATACCCATTCCTATTCCTAACCATTCCCGAACCCTATCACTTTTCTAACTCTAACCTAATCTCTAACCCATTGCTAACCCTAACTTTATCCATAACCCTAACCCTAACACTTTCCTAACTTTATCCATAAACCTAACCCTTTCCAAAACCTAACCCTTTCCTAACCCTAACCCTTTCCTAACCCTAACTTTATTCCTAATCCATCCCTAACCCTAACAATTTTCTAATCCTTACCCAATCTCTAACCCTTCCCTAACAATAACTTTATCCATAACCCTAACCCTTTCCTAAACCTAACCCTTTCCTAACTCTAACCCTAACTTTATCCACAACCTTTACCCTGACCCTTTTATAACCCTAACCCTTTCATAACCCTAACTTTATCCATAATCCATTCCTAACCCTAACACTTTTCTAATCCTTACCCAATCTCTAACCCTTCCCTAACAATAACTTTATCCATAACCCTAACCCTTTCCTAAACTTAACCCTTTCCAAACCCTAACTTGATCCATAACCCATTCCTAACCCTAACACTTCCTTACCCGATCTCTAACCCTTCCGTAACCCCAACTTTATTCATAAGCCTACCTTAACCCTAAATACCACTAACCCTAACCCAAACCCATGCTGTAACCTTAACCAAACCTAACCCTTTCCTAACCTATAACTTTATCCATAACCCATTCCTAACCCAAACCCTTTCCAAACCATAACACTTTTCTAACCCTAACCCAATCTCTAACCCTTCCCTAACCCTTTCCTAAACATAACCCTTTCCTAACCCTAACATTATCAATAACCCATTCCTAACCCTAACACTTTCCTAACCCTAACCAATTCTCTAACTCTTTCCTAACCCAAACTTTATCCATGATACTAACCCTTTCCTAAACCTGTTAATAAATAAATAAATAAATAAATAAATAAATAAATAGCTGAATCTCTATCACTTCCCTAATACTAATATTATCCATAACCCTAACCCTTTCCTAAACCTAACCGTTTCCAAACCCTAACTTTATCCATAACCCATTCCTATCCCTGACACTTTCCTAACCCAACCTCTAAGCCTTCCATAACCCTAACTTTATCCATAATCCTTTCCTAAACCTAACCCTTTCCTAACCCTAACTTTATCCATAACCCACCTAACCCTAACCCAATCTCTATCTCTAACGCAATCTCTATCCTTTCCTTAACCCTAACTTTATCCATAACACTATCCCTTTCCTAAACCTTACCCTTTCCTAAACCTTACTTTATCCATAACCGATTCTTAACCCGAACACTTTCCTAACACAATCTCTAACCCTTCCCTAACCCTAAATAGCAAAAAATAAATATTGGTGCGTGAGTGCTAAAACAATATTAAAAGGTGATAAAAACCTTCTAAAGTATCTAATATAACTAATGGAAAATATCTAAAGTGAAGATAAACAGTGAATAATGACAAAGATATATCTGGATAAACTATTCAGAGTGTTACCTAAAATTAGACTAAGATGGCCAATGAAATTAGAGGGCTGACACCCTATCTTCTACACTGTAAAGAAACACATCAAGAAAAACACATCAAAATATACACAGGGATATAAATGAAACAATAAGTAAACGAAATTAATGAAAGCCAAAAGGAATCCTTTGATAAGGAATAAAACGTGGATGGGTTAGTGTGGTGAATATAAACTGAAGAAGGATAGAGTGGATAGTATTAATAAATAAATTGGTGAGAGTATAAAAAGTAAAAACCAATAAAAATCTAATAAAAATAACTAGAAGACAAGAATGAATTAGTGAGCAGGACACCTAATGTGGCCAGTAAGTCCCAGGCTTAGATAAACGGTGGTATAACGATGCTGACAGTCCTGAACACCGAAGAGACGCTGTATTGTAAACCTCTGCCGCGTGTAGACAGTGAGCGCTGATGGTCGCCACGGAAACGTGTCAACAAAATCTCTCACAGCGTCGGAAGGGGAATCCCCGCTCCCCGCTGGGCTCTGGCTCTCTCTTATGAGGAAAAACAGGCTGACGCTCGGGATCCAAAAAAATAGAAGAATTTATTAAACAAATATGTCACGCAATAAAAGTTTAAAAGTGAGAACTGCACTAAGCACCCACCAGTTGCAGCACCGTTACTCTGGACGACAAGTACCCGGGTAGAAAGCAGAGGAATGGTGCTAGGAAAATCAACTCGGTGGATCACCCAGATGCAGACAGGAACAATGGACACCCCGCCGACGCGTTTCAAACCAGTTGTGGTTCTTTATCAAGGCAAATGAGGGGTGTCAATTGGCAATGGAATATATATATAGTGTTATGGTTGCATCAACAGCCAATCACAGCACCAATGTAACGCCATTAACAACATATAAAACAATTAATAAATTAAGAGAATACAGCATTTTTACAGTACATGAGAAAATAATACAGGCAAACTTAAAGGATAAATTCAACAAATTAAAAATTATATATGTGAGCAATCACACTGCTGGATAGAGATGGATAGATACCAACAACAGTGTGTACTCTAAGAGATGGAAATTGCGGAACGTTTTGAGAAATAACCCAAGGCAAGGACAACTGTTTGATAATTAAAGTTTACTTTTACTTCACAACTGTTTTAAATAATCAGAATTGGCAGAAAACTCTACTGCACTGTTATACAACAAAAGCAATTGTCTCAATGTACTGACATTTTTCCTAATATAATATATAATTTGTAGTTTTAGTTTCTTTAACAAATATAACAATTTTCTTGTAACAAACAGTAAATATGCACACTATATAAGCTCTTCAATTGAAAATCAACAATGTAACATCAAATAAATAGTTACAATTGTTCATACCCTACTCAATTTTTACTTGCTATCATTTAATACAATACTTTTCGGATATACAGCTAAAACTTACTAAAACACTGTTCAATTTTTCCTCCAAGCTTTTCTATCGGATCTCTCCAAAATATTCCTACTAAAATAGAGTATATTAAAATAAATACAAATCGGGTATATTAAAAATAGATACAAACATAGTGGGTTATTGGACTTACCCACATATTTCCAAACTAATCATATAAAAGGGAAGAAAATGTTTCTGCATACACTAGCACATAATGGAGGATAATAATTAGTATAAAAAACTGCTGTTAGCACATTATGATAAAATAAAGAGGTGCAATAAAATAGAATAGAATAAGGTACATTAAATGCGAATGCAAAAAGGATATATATAAAAAGATATATATAAAAAATATATTTAAATATATAAAAAAAACTATCTAAAATAATAGAAGGAATAAGCCTACAGAGGATTAAAATCTCTCCGACAATACTGTAGTCAAGATGGGGATTGACATTGGACACTTTTCTTGGGTTCCCATTAAAGAGGATATCCATCTGCGGTATTAGGTCTTCCTTGGTGGTCTCACCTCCAAGTACTAGCCCAACCTTTCCCTGCTTAGCTTCCAAGTTCTGATGGGTTTGGGCGCTTTCAGGGTAGTTTGACTGCAGTTATTTATCTTTCTTTTGGTTCCCAGGTGTTATTCAATTACCCCAATAATGTAGATAACATAACGAAAGTTCTCAGGAAAAAAGGGTATCATAGGAACCATTACAATTCAAAATCACCATTTAACCCATGTGGAATTAAGGACTTTAATGAATGTATCCATCTCATCTCCGCTTTTGCTAGGCGGGATTCTTGATTATTGCTCCTCCAATTGGGTTTGATGTTTTGTATTCCTTTAAATCTGATAATAGAACTCCATGAACAATCATGTTTTTCTTTAAAGTGATTGGACAGAGTATGGTCTACTTTTCCTTTTTTAATATTATATAAATGTTCCTGTATTCTAATTTTCAATTGTCTAGTAGTTTTTCCAACATACACCTTCTTGCATTTGCATTCAATAATATATACAACTGACTTTGTATTACAAGTGATGAAGTCCTTAATTCTATATTTTATACCGTTAACTTCAAAGTCTTCAATTTTTTTAGGACCTTTAACAGTTTTACAGGCTTTACAGTCCCCACATCTGTGGAAACCTTGTGTCTTAATGCCTATTTTGTCTCCATTTTCAAACGCACTTTTTACCAGCATATTTTTCAAATTAGGAGCACGTCTATAAATAAAATTGGGACGACTAGGGAGTATGTTCTGTAAAATAGGGTCCTTCAATAGAATATACCAGTTTTTATGGATTATTCTTTCTATTTTCTATCTGAGGAGGAGGAGGGGGGCCATGTGGGGGTCTGCACACGGGCCCCTTCATTTCTAGAAGCTTTAAATGATAGACAATTCCAGAGACATCATTGGAAATTTGTGCATGAAATTAAATTGTTGTATTGAACTTCATTTCATACACAACACAAGCATTACATTACATGCTAAAGCAGCCAAAGCAAGATACACAACATTTCAGGGAGAATATATCCATAACAATAGAATAAGTTCAAGGGAATGCACACCTACATATTATCATGTAATATATTGGTAAAAGGGAATGAGCTTGTTCTATGGATAGGTGATATTATAAATGATATGTTATCATCAGGAAAAGTGGGTAGTTCTAAAATTGGAATTTGGTTTAAACAATTAGTTAATGTATTTTTCAATACCTCAGTGCAATTGACAGCTGTAAATATTATATTTTTACATAGTTGATGAGGTTGAAAAAAGACAACAGTCCATCAAGTTCAACCTATTTTGGATCTCCTGCAAAACCCTATCTTTATATTTGAAGTTAATCCATATAAAGCAACCTCAAAACTGTTGCAATCCTAAGATAAATAAATACATACATTTCTCCCTCATCAAAGGCTTTTGCAAAATCTAAGTAGACCACATCCACTGCACTACCCTGGTCTAAGTACAAACTAACTTTCTCATAGAAGCTAATTAGGTTAGTTTGGCATGACCTATCTTTCACAAATCCATGCTGATTCCCACTAATAATCTTATTGCACATCAAGAAATCCTGTATATTATCCCTTAGTATCCCTTCCAGCAGTTTTCCAACTATTGATGTCAAACTCACAGGTCTATAATTACCCGGTTTTGATCTTATTCCCCTTTTAAACAATGGCACTACATCTGCTATGCGCCAATCCCTTGGTACACAGTCTGTTGAAATTGAGTCTATGAAAATTAAAAACAACGGTCTAGCAATTTCTGAATGTAGCTCCATTAGAACCCTTGGATGTATGCCGTCAGGGCCAGGAGCTTTATTTATCTTAATTTTCTTCAACCGCCTTTGGACTTCTTCTAAATTTAAAGTCCTAGTTAATCCCTTATACTGTTGCTTCTGGAAACTAATCTCGAATGTGTTCATATTATGATCACTGTTTCCTAAGTGTTCCCTTACTTGAATATTTGATATAACCTCTACATTATTTGTTATTACTAGGTCCAGTATAGACTGCTTCCTAGTTGGTTCCTCTACTATTTGGGACATGTAATGGTCTTTTAGCATGCTCAGAAACCCGTTTCCCCTAACTGTACCACAAGTCTCAGTAC
Source organism: Limnodynastes dumerilii (assembly GCA_011038615.1). Taxonomy (NCBI): domain Eukaryota; kingdom Metazoa; phylum Chordata; class Amphibia; order Anura; family Limnodynastidae; genus Limnodynastes; species Limnodynastes dumerilii. Next base: position 8,661 of record WWET01007891.1, on the reverse strand, counting down.
TCCAATCAATATCTGGATAATTAAAATCCCCCATAATTAAAACTTGACCTTGCTGTGCTGCCTTTGCTATTTGCTGTTTAAGTTGGGCTTCCTCAGTTAAACTAATATTTGGTGGTTTATCGCATATCCCTATCAGAAATTTATTTGAACTTCCACTGGATATTTCCACCCACAATGCCTCTATATTATCACCAATACCCTCATAGATAACTTCCTGTATACTTGGTTTTAACATTGGCTTAACATAAAGACATACCCCTCATCCCTTTATATTTACCCTATCCCTCCTGAACAGAGTATAGCCCTCCAAGTGTCCAGTCCTGTGTATCATCCCACCATGTCTCAGTAATACCAATAATATCATATTGCTCTTTCATTGCTTCTAGTTCTAACTCCCCCATTTTACCTGACAGACTTCTTGCATTTGCAGTATACACTTAAGTCTATTTACTCCCCTTTTTATTTGTTTTTCCTTTGCTAAGGCTGTTTTTCTTATTGGTTTTAACAAGGGCACCTTCTTATCAGCTGTTCTTCCTTTTCCCACCTCTCCACCCCCTTGATTCTTACTATATTCCCCCTTACTGCACTCAATGTCTATCCCATAAATATTTTCCTGCCCCTCCCCCCCAAAACCTCATTCAGATGCAATCCATCACGGCAATAAAAATGGCATCTAACTGAGAAAACAGCCCAGTGCTCTAAAAACCGAAAACCCTCCTTCCTACACCAATCTCTTAGCCACGCATTAACCTCCCTGATCTCCCTCTGTCTCGCTGGACTAGCGCGTGGCCAAGGTAGTATTTCAGAAAATACGACCTTGGATGTCCTTGCCAATTATTATTTTTATCATTTTATTATTATTATGTATTATATATCAAGTATTTATAACATTTAGGATAAGGAAAATGTATGATAATTTAAAGAAAGAAACAAAGAATTTTGATGAATTTTTAAAAGAGATGTTTAAAAGGTTTGCAATATTTAGATATTGAAATGAGAATTGAACATATAGAAAAGAAAGTTTATACGGATGTGATACGGATGTTGAATGAATGGAAATTAGGAATTAAAATTATGATTGAAAATTAATATTTAAATCATAATCAGGGGGGAATGTTAAATAGTGAGAATGACAGACCATTTTTGGATTCCCCTTTTAAATATAGCCAATTAATTTCAATAATTCCATAACCACAATTGTTTGTATATTAAAGTAAACATTTTATAAGTATCAGTTGCATATTCAAAAAAAAGTTTTAAGATAAACAGAATCCTTAGGTTTACATAGCATTTTTGGACAAAGACACTATTGTTGAAAAAGGTTTTTTTTAAGTCTCAGGAGAATATACAGACTTCTCAGGAGTATTGGAGATGTTAGGTTTTCAGGACCATGTGTTTTTTTTAAACATTTTTTTATTGGAGCATAACAATATTTGACATTTCAAATACATTTAAGAAGAGAAAACATAGAATCGTCAACATGGGTGTTAACAGTAGCAACATATACTTTTGCTTACTAGGAAATACTGACAGTAAACCATCATCTAAATTATGAAAATTGGGATAGTTATAATCACATTCTACAATGAATTCAGAGAAATTCGATATGTGAAGAGATGAGGGACCTCCAGGCACGCATCAAACAACTTATAGCATATAATTTAATCAACTATGTCGCCCCCCTCTAGTCTTATGGAATAAAGTTTCATACCAACACGTGTTCTTGAAACAAGTATGTATCTGATATCTAATGGAAGCCGTAAGGGTATCTATATATCTGTCCCAAGTATTAAAGAAATAAGCCGCCTTCTTTTCTTTAGCTAGGGTAGTCTCCAACCACTCTATCCTAAAGAAAAAGAATAGTTTTTCGCGGAATAGGGCCATGGTTGGTGCCTGCGGCTGGATCCAATTTTGAAGTATGCAGTTCCTGGCAACCGCTGATACAACCATCATCATATATTTTGCCTGCTTGAGAATTTTAACTGTCTCGTCTAATACTCCCAAGATTGCCCACTCTGGAGTGAGTGGAATGTCTATTGATAACTGATTTTTAAGATAGGCATGCACTTGTCTCCAGAAGCGTCGCACCTGTGGGCATTCCCAAAAGCAATGACAAAGAGTAGCTGAGGTATTGGTACACTTAAGACAACTTAGGGATTCAGACAATCCCATTTGGGCACGCCTATGTGGAGACAAGTATCCCCTATGGAATATGTTCAAAAGCATCTCTCTATAAGTGCTCTGTTTCAGGATCCTAAGCGATAGTTGCAGTGTATGTAGAACATCCTCCATATTTAGATTAGGGAAAATGGTGGTCCAATAGTTTATACCCTGGTTTATTAGTTCATGATTTAAAGTGTCTATCAGACAATGGTAGTGGGAAGATATTGCACCCCTGGTGCTAAGTGGTTGCGCCAACATACGGTCCAAATCGTTTTGCCAATCACAATCCCCGAGTTGTCTAATCACCTGGGAAGTATAGTGCCGTCCCTAGTAAAGGGAAAGCTCGCTTTACCTTGTTGAAAAGCAGGATTTTGTAGAAAGAGAAGGGAGAGCGAATACTGGCAATTTAACCCCCTAAGTTTCCTAATCCTCTTCCATGTTACCCACGTAGACATCAGTAAGGGGTTGTCCTGTATTTCTTGAGGGATAGATGATCTTCCTATATGCAAAAAGGCTATAAGTGATGTATTATTCAAAAAGGATTGTTCATATAGGGTGTTAGCATAGTATTCTGTTGTATGGAGCCAATCTTTAATTGTTCTGACATGGCTAGCAAAATTATAAAGTTTTAGATTTGGAAAATTAATTCCACCATTCGTTCTAGGCTGTTGCAGTTTAGCAAGAGCTATTCTGGCCCTCTTACCACTCCATATGAAAGACCAAAAAGTTTTGTTCAACCATTTCTCATCTGTTGGAGATAATAAGATAGGAAGCATCTGGAGGGGGTAAAGCAATTTTGGGAATGTTTTCCAGAAATTTTCCAGATTTAATTTGTACAGGAGATGTAGGTTTTTAGGTAGCTTTAGTCCTAAATATGTGAGTGAGTGTTTGGCCCATATGATCTCAAACGGTTTAAACCAGGGGGGTCGTGTTTCCTGACCCAACCATAATGCTATAGATTTGCTTTTAGTAAGCCTAAGTAGTGGATCAAGAGCCAGATTAAAGAGGAGTGGGGACAAGGGGCACCCCTGTCTGGTACCTTGGAACATTGTTATAGGAGAGGTTCTCCCACCATTGATCCACACAGAGGTTTGGGGGTTATAATAAATACATTTTATGAATTTTGTAAATGAATCACCGAATTCTCTCCATTCAAAAATTTGTTGTAAGTGGGCCCAGGCAATTTGGTCAAAGGCCTTTTCAGCGTCCAAACTGAGCAACATAGCCTGTCCCGCACTATTAGTCGCCGCTATGGCAGCAACCGCCGCACGAACCGCTTTGACGGAGTTCCTGCCATGGACAAACCCCATTTGGTGTTTTGTGAGTAAAGATGGTAAGATGTCCTGCAATCTGGTTGCTAGGATCTTAGCCAATAATTTGAAGTCCTGGTTCAGGAGCGTGATAGGCCTGTAGGAAGTTACCTGATCTGCAGGTTTATTGGGTTTTAGAATTAATGTAGTTAGTGCCTGATTGAAGGAAGGGTAAGTGGGGGCATTGGAGTGTAAGTGGTTAAACAGTTTGTTAAGGATCGGGAGTAATTGGGGTTGTAAAGTTTTATAGAATTCGGCCGTGTATCCATCCGGACCAGGGGATTTGCCATTATGTAACGACTTTATAGCCGATTTAATTTCCCGGTCTGTTATGGGAGCGTTCAGAAGGTCACACTGGTCCTGAGTTAATTTGGGTAAATTCGCCTTAGTTAAAAGTTTACGATGTAAGTCTGGAAAAGTAGGTTTTTCTTGGTATAGGGTCATATGATATTGGTGAAATATATTTTGTATGGCTATATTATTTGTATGTATTAGATTTGTCGCGGAGTCTCGCATCTGAAGAATATGTTTTCTTTTGGAATAGGATTTAGCTAGATTAGCCAATAGTTTGCCTGATTTGTTTCCCCACCTGAAGAACTTGTTTTCTTGATAGTCTATACTAATTTGTGCTTTCTAGTAACTGTTTACTATTTTTGTATGCTTCGTGATTTTCATCAGTAGGAGTATTTACGTATGTTGCAAATGCGTGTTTCATAGTTGTATGTAAAGTATTATATTTGGCATTATGTTCCTTGCGCTTTTTGCTAACATATGAAATAATTTGGCCACGAAGCACTGCTTTAGCAGTCTCCCAGTATAGTATTGGAGTGTCTTCATGACTAGCATTATAATAGTGATATGTTGTCCACTCCGCTATTAAAAAGGCCTTTAACTCCTCTGATTAATAAAGGTGTGTCGGATATCTCCACGTCCTTTACATCAGGTTAGTGTGGCTTAATTACAGTGAAATGGATATCGGGGCATGATCAGATATTACAATGGAGTGAATGTCAGTAGATAAGGTTTTTGTTAGTAAGCAATCACTAATTAATAAGTAGTCTATTTGGGAAAAAGATTTGTGTACTGAGGAATTATAGGTGTATGACTTGTCTCCTGGGTGATATAATCGCCAAGCATCTATGATATCATGTGTATTTTGAAAGTATGCCATAGGGTTAAAGGCCGTTGAAACATGAGGACCAGATAAATGGAATCTGTCCGTGGCAGGGTCAGCTACTGCATTCAAGTCTCCTCTGAGTATCAAATTGTGAGTATTAATTTCGAAATGTTGTGAAAAAATTCCTCAGTAGGAGAGTTTGGCGCATATATATTTAATACTGTGTAATGCTCAAAGCCAATTTTGACATCTACAAGCAACTAACGCCCCTGGGGATCAGCGACCTGATCCTCTACTTCATAGTCTAGAGACTTGCTAAAGATGATCACCACCCCTCCTTGTTTTTTGTATAGTTAGCCTTGCAGCACTCTCCAATCCAAGGGGCTTTAAGCGCAGCATTTGCATCTGACCAGTGAGTTTCCTGTATGAAAGTAATATCTGGCTGAAATTTTTTGAGATGAGTTAAAATTCATTTTATTTTTATCGAGGAATTAAGGCCAGCTACATTCCAGGATATTAATGTGAGATCACATGGTCTTGGAGGTAGTATCAACATCGGGTTAGTTCCACATGGTGTGTTAGCCATTTATATAATTAACAAAGATGTATGTGTAGCATGCAGGTATATTTCGTATAAGCATTGTGCACTTAATTTATAGACCATCCTGGAGGTGACCATCCTGGAGGTCCCCATCCTAGTCAGTGATAGGTAACCCATCCAATTCCCGGTTTCCCAATTAGTGTCATGAACCATTATCTGCAAGTGATCATAAAGTTCCCTCCTAAAAAAAAATGTAACACGCTCCAAATTCTAATTTTTCTTAATTTTTCCTCCCGATCAAATGCATTCGCTACCTTAGTAGGTAGGAAAAATGAAGCATTAACTCTGCATAAACAATAGAACAACAAACACATATACATAACATACAGGCCTAATGTAAGTCCTATAATAATAGGATAGTAGGGTGTTATGGTGACCCAGAAGGTGTGTTTTATCTATGGTCTAATTTAAGTGAGTGAGGCGGTCGGCTTCTCAACGGTGGCAACAAATTTTCTAGCTTCTTGCAAGCTATCAAACACATATGTTTGGCCTTTATGCATAATCCTTAGTTTTGCCAGAAAAGCTAGCGTGAACCGAAAATGGGGCTCATATAGTGTTTTACAAATTGGGGCAAATTCTCGCCGCTTTTGTGCCACCTGTGTGAAGAAGTCTTGAAAAATAAGTATTTTAGTACCGGCCACCTGTAATTCCGACATGGTTCGATATTGTCGGAGTATCAGTTCTTTATCCCTGTAATTTAGATACCAAGCAATAACCGGCCTGGGGCGATCTCTTTGACCTTCCCTGTCTGGCCCAAGCCTATACGCCTTCTCTATAACACCATCCTTCAATGTTTCAGACAGGTCTAATGCCTGCACCAAATCACTTTGTAAAAAAGTAATTAAATCGATAGATTTTATGTTTTCGGGGATGCCAATGAACCTTGTTTCTTCTGCCGCGGTTCTCTAAATCATCAATTTTCTCCTCTAGGGCCAAGATTTTTTTATTTTGGGCGAGAGCAGAGTTTTGCAATGCAATATGTGAATCATCAACATCGCTAATGCGTTGTTCAAGTTCAACAATGCGTTTTGTATTGGCTTCTAGAGCTGTGACAGCCGTTGCGATGCTGGCTTGTAGCGCATCAAAACGAGAGTCAAAAACGGGCAGCAATTTACTCTCCAAAAGGGGAAATAAGTGGAGCGACAACTCTTTTGCCGTCTTCGCTGGAGAAGTAAGTTACCCAACTCAACCTGTGTGGAGTGGGAAACTTGGGAATGTTTAGGTGAAGATTGGGGGGAGGGAGGGTTATTACGTGAGCTCGCCGCGGCAGCAGTAGTGGTTCTCGGCTTCCACATAGTGTTGTCTTCAGGTTGTCCTAGAAAACATTTCATACCCACTTATGGCTAAAAATAGTCTGGGTCACCTACATACATCACAAAAAAACAATCAACAATCTTATGACGTAAAGTTTGGGGTAAGATTAGTGATCTAAAAGTCTTATAAGGTCATATAGCAATATTCAGTCTAGCTATACACATATGAGCAAAAATTTGTTATAACCTGGGCCAAAAAAAAACCCTAAAATATAAAGGTATCACTAAAAGGTTAGAGTGTGAAGAGAGAGTTGAGATGATATGACAGGCTATGTGGCTTCTAGTGTCAAACAAGTCCACTCAATATAGACACGCACTAAGAATGGTTAAGCCAGGCAAAGTAACCATATCCCTACACCTCTAAATAGTATACTTATCGGCATGCAGGGTATCAAAGAATGTCAAAAGTTACTCAGTCCAGGCAATCCTGGCCCAAGTCTGAGATCCATGGGTATAGTAAGGAATTAGTTCAATATTTGTAAAGGTAGAAGACAGGGACTACAGTTTCAGCCTTGTTTTGTGGTGTCTAAGCGTTGCTGCCTATTAAGGCACGGTGAAGTGGGTATAGGAGTATGGATGAATGCTCTTGGTTAACGTAGATGCAAGATAAGATTCCCTGCTTGACCATATGCAGGCTGATCGATGCTGCCTGCTCAGGCACGTCGGGGTGGGGGCGTTGGGCAGTCCCAGTTGTAAGATTTATCCAGCCTTCTGTAGCAATCACTCTTGATATTAGCATCTATTGCTGTTGCTGCTATCCGAGCTGTCCCAGCCTATTGCAATTATTTTTCTTCTGAGAATGTTTGAGGAAAATTAGTGTCTTCTGGGCAGGAGCCAGTTGTGATCAATGTCCCTCTCCGCTATTAAGGTGTAACAAAGATGGCGGAACTTCCCTTTTCACACCTTTTTCGGTCCAGATTGAGATATGCTCCGTGATGCTGTATATGGGACTATGTGTTCGGTACCTGCAAGGGACTATGCGGGGATTGCTTGCTAGGTCCACACAACCACTTTTCCAGTCCCACCCCACACAAGAAGCAGGTGTCAGTAATAAACTTTAGCTGCTATTGCCACTGATGTATGTTAAAATGGCACCTTCGGTTCTGTACTGCAGCTTACGCACCTTATTTAGTTCCAATCCGAGAGCCCAGCAAACGCTTTAGGCACTGTTATATATAGGATCCAGAGCCCCGGGACCACACAATCTCCCCTTCGATGGCTCCGTTCAGCAAAAGGTGTCCTGTATTGTGAGGGCAGCGGTGAGCTTCACTTTGTTAGGCAGCTACTCCCGCAATGTCTTCGTCGCATCCCGGACCACTACGGCGGTCCTCCGCTCCAGCCGTGGTTCAGGTCGGTCAAGATGGTGCCTCCTTCACTCCAGGCTTCTGGATCTCCCCGATCCTTACACTCCGACTGTCACTGCAGTAGCGTCGTAGGACCTCATGGTGGAATGGTGGCCAATAATTTGTATGTCAGGGAGCCGGGAGGAGTCCGTCCCTTTCCTGACTATATCCTCCATACTCAGGTGTAGTTTATACCCGCTTTGGACCTCCTAAATAAAAGGTATTTTGCACTTAGTTTAGTGGGGCAGCGAGGAGCTCCATAAAACCACATCCACATTGAGGGGCCCGCCTCCTGGAAGTCCAGAAAACCAGTTCTTACTGGTTTTCATATAGGTTGGCAGACAAAGATATCTTGATATATCTTACACACACTCTTACATACTCTTGCACAGACACACACACACACACACACACACACAAGCTGCTAAATGTGCTTTTACATACATATACATTGGAAACATTTGCTCTGAAATACACACACAATACATACATAGCACAAGAAATAACTTTGTAAGCTTTTGTTTTGCAATTTGTAAAGAAATGTAACTCTTGTAAATTCTTCTACGTGCATTAAATATTTTGACAGATATTGCATTCAAGAAAATATCTTTATTTGAATATACTAAACAAGTGACTTTATTCCAATTCAAATCATTGGCTCAGAGTCTGAAACTCTCTCAAAGATATAATTGTTTTATCCAAGTTAGAAGACAGTAAACAGAAGGAAGAAGGATCATTTTTATTATTAAAGCTCTATATTTTACAGAGACACGGGTGTGACGTCAAAAATCTCTATATTATTTGATGTGGCTCC
>WWET01007890.1:11443-39331 GCA_011038615.1 Limnodynastes dumerilii | reverse complement strand
CCAAAACAAAATATGCAAATCTGTGTGTGCTGTTAGTGACAAAAGTCAAAACGTTGCTAATTGCAAGAAGAGGTTCCGCGATTGTCGCCAAATTACAAAAAAGAAAATGTCAAAGGAAAAAAAAGGGAAAAAAGTAATATTTAATTCATGGGAACTCAAAATGAAGAAACATATATTGGACATTCCTGGCGAGGACGCAACACCTATTAAAGCACAGAAGAGGTCTTCTTCTGGACTTGGTACGTATATGATGTAACAATTGCATTTGTTGTTCTTATTTTACTATTGGATACATTGGAAGATCACATGCATTTTTAAATAGGTGCTACACTTAATATTGTGAATTAGATTTCCAGATTTATGACAAATCATCTTTACACCAACAAAGTGTGAATACTTTCCATTTAAAAAAACATTTTTTACACTGCTCCTTCTTTGCTCTTCTTAGGTGTTACTTTGCGCCCAAAACAGCGAAGAACTACTGAAACTTCAACTGTAGGTGCGTGGACTAACATCTACAATAATTTGCTATTTACAAAATCATCCTACAGGAAAATATCCATAAATCAACTTTAGTGTGTGAATTCATCAATGTTAGGTCAACTTTAAACTTTGATGCCTCAAAGTTTAGAATGTATAATGTTAAAATGTGAATTCACGGCTTTAGAATAGATAGTAATATTCCTTGTAACATGATATTTTTCTGTTTTCTGTTTATTGTAATTGGCCCACCATCCTTAGTAGTTGCGGCTCAAATTCACCAGCCAAGCTATGGCCATGAAGAAGGTAAAACTATGGGCTATATTTACAAAAAAAAAAAAATTCCCCTGAAGGGAAGCTGCTCCAGGCTCGCCTGTGTTCGCGGCGAGCCTGGCATCTTCCCCTTTAAAATTTACCAATACTCACCCCTCTGCCGAGGTCCCTCGAAGTCCCTCGAAGTGCTCTGCCCGCAGCGCAGGCACTTCATATCGCATGCGCAGGGTCTTCATATCTGGGCCGGAGTCTTCTTTGTCGGACGCGTCTGCCGGACAGGTAAGTTTTTTTTTTTTAACAGTTTTTAATTTTTTTCTTTATTTTTGGAAGTTTAAAAAAAAAAAAAAATGTAACTTTTTTTTTTTTACATGGCCGCATCCACCGCCATTCCAGCTGTCTCCCTACACATACCCCACTTTTCCTCCCCCTAATAACGGCTATTAGGGGGAGGATAAGGGGGGAATATGGGGAGATTGCTGGGATGAAGTCTCTAACGCCATCCTTAGATGGCGTTATTTTTTCCTTCACTGCCGAATCAGAATTTCGGCAGTGAGAAATAGTAACTTGTAGTTAGTGCTGGCACCCGTTAAGATCAACGGGCCAGCGAATCTTTATGAAGTGTTTGTGCATCGCCATGGAAACAGCAGATTTCCATGGCGAATGCACTTTAGTAAATTTTAAAATGTTAATTTTCAAGTGATAATGAGCGTTTTAGTGTTAAAACACCCATTATCACCCGAAAATTTAAATAGTAAATGGAGCCCTAAGTATCATCAGTTACCAGTGGTGTATCTATAATGGGTGCACACATGCCCCAGAAAAAAACGGGAAACTGTGGTACCCACCCTGCATCCACACTGCTTGATTGGTGGTAGAAGATTCTACCTGCCCGCTATGAAAAAAAAAAATTTCCCCCGAAGGGAAGCTGCTCCAGGCTCGCCTGTGTTCGCAGCGAGCCTGGCAGCTTCCCCTTAAAAAGTTACCAATACTCACCCCTCCGCCGAGGTCCCTTGAAGTGCTCTGCCCGCAGCGCAGGCACTGCATATCGAATGATTCCCACGCATGCGCAGAGACTTCAAAGCCGCACTTAGAAAATTTCATCCCAGATATGAAAACCCACTGCGCATGCGCAGGGTCTTCATATCTGTGCCGGAGTCTTCTAAGTCGGACGCGTCTGCCGGACAGGTAAGTTTTGTCTTTTTTTATAACAGTTTTTAATGTTTTTCTTTAATTGTAGAAGTTAAAAAAAACCCACATTTTATTTTTTTACTTTTTCTTTTTACATGGCCGCATCCACGGTCATTCCAGCGGTCTCCCCACACATACCCCGCTTTTCCTCCCCCTCCACCACGGCTATTAGGGGGGTGAAAGGGAGGGAATATGGGGAGATTGCTGGGATAAAGTCTCTAACGCCATCCTCAGATGGCGTTATTTTTTCCTTCACTGCTGAATCAGAATTTCGGCAGTGAGGGATAGTAACTTGTAGTTTGTGCTGGCATCCGTTAAGATCAACGGGCCAGCAAATCTTTATGAAGTGTTTGTGCATCGCCATGGAAACAGCAGATTTCCATGGCGAATGCACTTTTCAAGTGATAATGAGCGTTTTAGTGTTAAAACACCCATTATCACCCGAAAATTTAAATAGTAAATGGAGCCCTATATTACACATCAAACGCATTTTAACATAACCTCTTTACATGTTATTTAAAATTGTCACGAACCAAAGGTTTCAACATAGAAATAATAAAAAAAAGCATATCAATTTGAAAACACATTCTATGTACAATAGTCCTATTGAGAACCAGTGCAGTACTTTAGAACTTACAGTTCACTTAATCAGCAGCACCACAATTAAAATTGATCATTCGAATAGTGAAAAAAGCACAATGGGGTAGATCCAGAACTACGTTTGCCGCACGTTTATTCACGGAGCGTATTTTCGTGTGCGTAAATTCGTTACACTCCCCTCGGCACACCCCTTGCACGGACGTATTTTGTCAAGATACGCTTTCCAAACCCTACCTTAACTTTTTCCAACGTAACCGCAGTCATACGCACACGTACGTATGGGCTGAACGAATTTACGCAGCTAAGCACGCCCATACTGTACACTTTCAATACAACCCCCCGCCTACTTCACGTAATTTGGAGTAACGTAAAATTGGCACGCCCACACGTAAGTATTTACGTGACACATACATGAATGGCCCATACGTTCACAATTACGCTACGTTAATGTGCGTATTTTCTATGGTGCGCATGCGCAGTGCGTACAAAACAGCGATTTTACGTCTCTGCCACGCGTAAATTCGCTCTGAGGCGTAGTTCTGGATCAGGCCCAATGTGTTAAGTTGGTGATCTATGCAGCTTTCAAGAAAGCCTGCATGATAGAATTAACATAGTTTGAATTTAGAAATCTTATCATTTTGTGAAGTTTAACACCATCTTCAAGTGCAACAATTGAGTTTGTTAACACCTTTTAAAGTGCATGAGTCATGCTTGTCTTAAATTTTACTTGCAAGATACACATTTTGGGTTAAAACAGTTATTAAAAATGTCAACATATTGGCATGTTAAACTCTAGTTGTAGAAAAGTTATAAAAATTGTTTTAAAAGTTTTTTTTAACAACAAAAAAATTAAGAATTTTTTCATCATGTTAACAGATGCGTCCTCCACTTGCATAATGGTGGAATTATAGCAAGCATCTGTACAGTTTAGCGAAGGTAACAATTCTAAAAACTGTGAAAATGTATTTTCAAAAATTGAAATATGACTAATATATTGATGGTACAAACGATTTTTTTTTTGTGCGTTTGCATCTGATATTGCAAAAACCAAAAGAAATCTTTTTAAAACTTGTACTGCTACAAATGTTTCACAAGGTAAATGTAATATAAGTTACAATCATTTTCAATAGTAATTTTTAAACGGCATTATCCACTGTATAGCCTTGGTATAAAGTTACGAAAAACAAAGAAGAAAGGCCAGCATGAAATGAAGTAAATTAAAGAAAACCATGTCTTATATTCAGGCCCAGGATGTTTGTAGCGCAAAAACACCTTGTATACACAGACAGATTCAAAGTAAACTATTAACCATTAAAAATATATCATTTTAATTGTATTTATAATTAAAAGAATTTGCCATATTCGTTGTACATTGGAAACATATATAAAACAAAGACAGAAAGAATTCCCGTATATTCAAACTCAGCTGATGAAAGTACAGAGTATCACAATAAATATTGATACATGTAACCACTTGTTGCAAAGTTTACTTTTTTTGAATATAATATGTTTTGAAATTTTCTTTGGTGCGTTTTTCTTTGTCTTTTGCTATATATCTGTTTTTTAAATCTTATTTATTTTACACCAGGTGAGGCACATTGATTGCTCTAGCCGCGCGGAGAAAGTTTTCTTTGCCCTGATTGGTCCAGTACCTATGTAAGAGTCCACACCGCTGACAGAAAAAACTACCTTGAAAAAGCCTCCACTGAGGCGAAACACGTGTCGGTCTTTCGTTTTTGGGATCCTTCCGTGGTGCACCGGAGGTCCCGCTCCCGTATCTCTACTAGATCTACTAGAGCTACTAGATCTACTAGAGCTACTAGATCTCTGTCTTAGGGAAAGTCTGCATTTGTAACAAATTAGTTTAGTGGCAGCTTTCTTTGCAACAAGTGGTTACATGTATCAATATTTATTGTGATACTCTGTACTTTCATCAGCTGAGTTTGAATATACGGGAATTCTTTCTGTCTTTGTTTTATATATGTTTCCAATGTACAACGAATATGGCAAATTCTTTTAATTATAAATGCAATTAAAATGATAAATTTTTAATGATTAATAGTTTACTTTGAATCTGTCTGTGTATACAAGGTGTTTTTGCGCTACAAACAACCCGGGCCTGAATATAAGACATGGTTTTCTTTAATTTACTTCATTTCATGCTGGCCTTTCTTTTTTGTTTTTTGAATGTTTGATATTTTGGGTTGTAAACACGGCAGCACCCTTGTTAGTGTCTGACTATCCTACTATACATTTTTTGAGTGCGGTCTCTCTTTTGTTATTTGTTGGTATAAAGTTATCATACTTCATACAACTAATATGTCATTGTCGTCAAAATATTTAAAACAGTTTCCACGGTCAAACAAGTTTGTGGTCAAACTACAGATGGACAAACTCAAACATCTACCGCGGTCTATACTTTTCAAAGTAAAGCTGTTCAAGTCACACAAGAAGGTACATAATTTGGTATGTGTAATGTAATGTTTGAAAATTGTTGTTTGAAGACAAGTATAATGTATGCATGGACACTTGATTCTCAACTTTTACCGTCTACATGACATGTTTATGGTAAAGATTTTCTGACAGTCATTTATATGCATCTGACTTTACATACATATAACAATTTGCAAATAAATTGTTCACTTCTTTTATTGCCAACTTTGTTACGTTAATCCAAATTGATTGAATTACTTGGAAATGAAAAATTGTTGCAATCATGCAATGTGTTTTCGACTGTCATGAAATTTTTTAAAATTAATCTGTTGTGCTTAACCTAATATTAAAGGTTCCCTTTTATCAAAATTGCAGTTCCACAACAGATAACAATCAAGACATAAACAGAAAGAAAGGACCGTTCTGGAGAAGCGTCAATTCAAGCGGAACAAAGTAAATGGGAAAAATCTGTGAGCCAACAACTGAAACAGTTAATCAGAAGTGCAAGAGGTGAGGATAACACAAGTTAATTTAGCATAGAGATACACTTTCAATTTTGTATGTTCTTTGCTCAAAAGAAACACATGGTTGACAGTGTAAGGATTGCACATTGAAACAAAGAGAAACGAAGCAAGTTCTGTAGTTGAGTAAAGGCATGTCTTTTTGACGATGGAATATTCATACCATCAATACCAGCTTTAAATCTCTCACTTTTTTATTGTGTAGAAGAAATTCCAATTAATTTTTCGCTTCTTCACTTTAATGTTTGTGATAGTTGCTTAAATTTGTGCTTTTCCTGTATTCAAGAGATCTATTTACAAAGATCATTTTAGCGCGATAGGGCCAGTTTTCACTTTAAAACTGGCCCTATCGCATTAAAATGAAGTGGACCATATTTACAAAACGTTGGAGCGGAGTTTTACACTCCGCTCCCAGCGTCAGATTAATGCCAGCTCAGGCTGGCGTTAGTGACAATTATTCTGGTGATGTCCCCATATACCCCTCTTTTCCTCCCCCTAATAGCTGTTGTTAGGGGGAGGAAAAGGGGGGCATGTATGGGGAGACCGTCAGAATACATCACAATCGTGCCCCAGTTAAAAAAAAAATAATAATACAAAAAACATTTTTTTTAGAAGTTAAAAAATAAATGAATAAACCCCATAGAAAATATAAATAAACCTTACTCACCTGTCCGGGCGTCCCGTCGGGCTGCAGCTGTCCGGTCCCGGTATGAATACACTGCACATGCGCAGTGTTTCTCATGTCAGGACTTGGAAAAATGTCAAAGTGCCTAAACAGAAGCACTGCGCATGTGCAGTGTTTCTCATGTCCTGTCCTGCGCATGTGCAGTGTTTCTCATGTCCTGTGCATGTCCAGTGTTTCTCATGTCCTGCGCATGTGCAGTGTTTCTCATGTCCTGCGCATGTGCAGTTTTTCTCATGTCCTGCGCATGTGCAGTTTTTCTCATGTCCTGCGCATGTGCAGTTTTTCTCATGTCCTGCGCATGTGCAGTTTTTCTCATGTCCTGCGCATGTGCAGTTTTTCTCATGTCCTGCGCATGTGCAGTTTTTCTCATGTCCTGCGCATGTGCAGTTTTTCTCATGTCCTGCGCATGTGCAGTTTTTCTCATGTCCTGCGCATGTGCAGTTTTTCTCATGTCCTGCGCATGTGCAGTGTTTCTCATGTCCTGCGCATGTGCAGTGTTTCTCATGATCTGCGCATGTGCAGTGCTTATCATGTCGGCAATAAAATTTTTCTAAGTTCCAATTGAGAGATACTGCGCATGTGCATTACTTCATTCAGGGATCGCATGAATAAAGTGTACTGCGCGGACCCGGCGGATCATCGCTGGACCTCACAGGAGGAGTGAGTATTTGTAAATCATGTGGAAAAATAGCCCCAGCACACTACCATAAACCAGTAACAGACTATACTGTTCTATCTGTAAAATAAAACACAGAAATGTTCGTTACACATATTTGTGCAAATATGCAATAAGCCACCAGCCACCATCAAGGCCTTTCTGTATATGGTGGTCCTAACTCTAATAATGAGAGTCACAATATTGGGTCACATATATATTTTTATAAATTGAGAGCCAACTTACCTAGGAGACATCCCTTAAAGTCTCCAAAATGGCTGCTGTGTTTTTGTGGCTAGCAGACTAACCCCTGCCTTTCATGCACCTTTTCACATTTACCTATAAATTGATTCAGCAACTTCCATTCTGTGTTTGTAAATTATGTAAAGGAGCTGCCAGGCTCGCTGCGATGATAAGCGAGCCTGATGCAGCTTCCTTCACAGGGAACGAGGAAGGTAAGTAAATAGAGCCCTTTGTTGCATTCCAAAGAATGACAATTGCAATGCTTAATTGAAGGTGTTCTTTGTCTATCAAGTCACATATGTTTTTGTTAAATATAGAGGTGAACAAAGTATGCGCTACTGGCCAACATATCTTGCTGGCAGAAGTTAACAGGCTGACATTTTTCTTAACAGGCACATATATTTAATGACATTCTGTGTTTGCTTTTCAGTCTATGAAAGACACCATCCAAGCAATTTTTGTCTCACAGCAGCAAGCTGCATCTACAAGCATGGCCACTGCCACCACTGTATATATGCTCTTGGAGGAAATGAAAAAATGCACAAGCCGGGTATGCAGTTTTTCCCAAGATAGAAAGAATCGTGCTGAACCTAAAGTAAATTAAAAAAAACCAAAACAAATTATAGTTTATACAGCTGTAACACATACCGTTATGCCTACAAGGACAAGCGTCAGGATATGTAATTACCTTTGTTAATATTTGTATACATGTAAGGTTTAAACTACTTCTTTTGTTGACAGCAAATGCACGAGTGGAGCACTACTTTGCTTATTACTTGTTGTGATGTTAAGAAATAATAAAGTGTTTAAAAGCTTTTATGATGTTGCTCGTAATAAAAAATGAAGGAAACAAATTGTGTTGATCATTCTGTCTTAAAGCTTATAAGAATGTTGGTGTATCAGTTCTTGAAAATAATACAACAATAATTTTGGTAAGCCACCTGACATCTACTATAAGTATAGTATATGCATTTTAGGTGTTAACATTTGATTGCATTGTACATACTCTTTGTAATGTTTTTAATTTGTATTGATGTCAATACATATGGATATATGTTTCAAAACTACTGTATGTGTTTAGAATTGGATTTCAGATGTAGTAATATACTAATAGTTTAAGTTTACATATAGAGCTGTACAGATACACATTATAGGATGCTCTGTAAATGAGTATGGCTGATGTAACATGTTTAAAAGAAATCATAGCTCTAAAACATGAACATGGGGGCCATATGTGAATTGTGACACATCTGCTAAATTATACCTCCAGTTTAAAAAACAGTCGCAATATGTTGGACTCATTCAGGCTTCAAGAGTAAACATAGCAATTGCTAACAAATCAAATGAAGTGGGATTACACTTGTGACATTCAAAGAGTTTTAAAATAACATTGCTAACAACATACATATCAATAATAGACTCTAAACACCATGTAAGTGCAGTTATAGAAAAATAAGCATGTAAAGGTGTGCGAAATATTCACACAAAATAAATGCAAAGTGTAAAGAGAAGAACAGTTATGAACAATTATGCTGACATTGTTAAAACAACAATTATGAATTATATATTGTAGTTTTGGATTGCCCACAAAAAATGTTTAATCTATGGGCTAAAAGGTAAACCACTAATCAAGAGAGAGATAGAGAAAGAGAGAGAGATATTGCAAAATATATTTTCACCGATACGCATATCAATATATATCAGTACAAAGGGTGAAAAAGTAAAGATCTTTACTGGGTGTAAACTTAAAAAATGAGAAAAAGTGTCCAAAACAATAATCACCAAGTGATCAAAAAAGATTTAAAGCACCAGGTCCTTTCTTCAAAAAACCACGCCTTCCCCAAGATTATATCCCAGTCCTCATTCCCAGGTAGAGATCTACAATGATAAAATGAACAGGGGGCGCTCCATGGTGCATTAACAGAGTTTTATTCAACCCTAATGGGTTCAAAAGTAAAAACGTACCAGATATAGGCTAATACACAGTGTGTAAAAACAGCAAGTAAACAGAGAACTCTTAGTAGGCACGTGTACATCACCGTCAGATGCGCCCAGCGTCCTGGAAGACCTGAACCAGCGAACAGCTAATCCACCAACGCGTTTCGTCATAGGACTTCAACAGGGGGCATGGTGGGCCAGTGCACAGTTCCGTTTTTATGGCCACAGAACAATCAATTAATTAGGACTTAACAAACTATGATTCTCTCATACATGCTTAATCGGACTGCTGCAAACAAAGATTACAGAAGGTGACAACTGATAAATAAATAACAGGCTTCAAAAGAGTACAGTATATAAAACATGCTTACTTGGTTCAAGTTAAAACACTCCCATGCTATTGGAGGAGTATGTAGTATTAGGATATAGTATCAGAGGTACAAAGGTCTAAGAAAACTTGTATCACAAACTGCCATATTCAACAGATCCCCGGAACATAAGGGGGTGGTAGCATATATAACCAGTGGCAATCATCCATAGCTCAAACAACCTAACAGTGACTATTTAGATTAGTCATAGATTAATAAGTTAAGAGCATACTACACTAATATAACCATTAAAAAGTTAGTTCTAGGTGTCTTGTCTGTTCACCCTTTGTAAATAAATAAAATTAGGGCTAAGCCTTAATGCTAAAAAGTCGTAATTAAAAATAGAATTATATATAATACAACAGACCTCCTAGACAATAATAAATTTGATCATTTTAAATATTTTAAAATATTTTTTAACACCAATCTAAAGAACTGAAGTATTGAATTATGAATAATGTTAGAGGACAATCCTCAAGCATAAACATTACATTCAAATTCAAGGAAAGGGGAACTAACAGTCAATAAGGAGTCATTATTCTGGAGTGGTTGTTACCAAGTAGATAGATTCACATACAAATACTTGGAAAAGTAAAAGCTAAAGTTAAGGTTGTAAAAAGCCAAAGCTACAGAAGGTTAAAATTACAGAAAGGGGATAAGATCGAAGCCCTCGTTGAGACCTTTAGGGGCTAAAGTGTCCAGGGTAACGATGCAATATGATTTTCTCTGTGAAAGAGTCTTGGGCCTATCACCTCCCCTCATATTTCTCGGGATGAACTCAATGGCCTTTACTTTTAGTGTATCTAGTCTAGAGTTGTGGGCTTTTGCAAAGTGGCGAAGGACACTGTGGTTTAGTACTTTATTAGTAATATTGCGCATGTGTTCTAAAATGCGTATTTTAAAGCACCTTTTACTTTTTTCCACATATCGCAAGCCAAACCCACATTCTATGAATGTAGACTACATGGGTGCTCAGACAATTTAAGTGGGTTTTGATGTTATAAGTATGACTCATGTCTGTACCTGAAAAGGTTTTATGTTCAGGGTGACAATGCTTACATACTTTACAGGCCCCACAGCTGTAGAACCCTGTAGTAGTAAGAAAGCCAGATTTTTTCACAGTTTCTTCCATTGGCAGCATACTAGGAGCCAGAACAGTTTTCAAGTTCTTAGCCTTCCTAAATTAAATATTGGGTCTTTCTGGAAGCCATGGGCCTAGAATTGGGTCCAGACTGAGTAGGTGCCAATGTTTCATGAGGATGTTCCTTATATTGCCCCCTGCTTGGGAGTAATTGGTGACAAAGGGACAGACTAGTTTGTCAGTCTCAGATTCTACTATTTGGGTGTCTCCATCCTCATAGAAACATAGAAACATAGAAAGTGACGGCAGATAAGAGCCACATGGCCCATCTAGTCTGTCCATTTGTTTATTGAAAACTATACTGACCCTAGACCCTATTTACCCTCAATTTGGTTTACAATTTAGAATACCCTTATATTTATCCCAAGCATGTTTAAATTGTTCTACTGTATTGGCCTCAACCACCTCAGATGGGAGAATATTCCACTTATCTATCACCCTTTCAGTGAAGTAATTTTTCCGCACATTTCCTTTGAATCTACCACCCTCCAGTTTATATCCATGCCCTTGTGTTCTATTACACATTTTCTTTTGAAAAATGGTACCCTCCTTTAGCTGGTCTCAACCCTTGATGTATTTGAAAGCTGCTATCATGTCCCCCCTCTCCCTTCTCTGCTCCAAGCTATACATGTTTAGTTCCTCTAGCCTTTCTTGGTATAATTTGTTACAAAGGCCATGGCCATGGACCTCCATCTGGGGACCTCTATTTGGTGGCTTTATATTGTTTTTATTTTTATAAACCAACAAGGTCTCTCTGGGAGTGGCCCTTGCCCTCTGGTAGCTGGACTCTACTAGGTCCTCAGGATATTGTCTTTCCAGGAATCTCCATTTGTATTCTACAGCCAACTCATCAAATCTTCCCAGTTCAGAGCAATTGCGTCGCAATCTAATGAACTGGGAAAAGGGGATATTGGATTTCCATCTAGGAAGGTGGCAGCTGGTGTATTCCAAGTAACTGTTAGCGTCTACCTCCCTGACAAAGGTAAACATTATAACAGCTCCTTCCTGACTGAGAGGGGCCTCAAGGTAGATGTCTAAAAATTCAATGTTAGTACCTCCAAACTTCGAGGTGAATTTTAGACCAAACGGATTATGGTTCAAACCCTCAACAAAGGTACTAAAAGAGTCCTGAGTTCCATTCCAAACCATCAAGATGTCATCAATATACCGGCAGTAAAATTTGATTGGAAAATCCTGAGGGGTAGATTGCCAGGGGGTATAGACTGATTCTCGCTCGCAGCTGTCCATGTAAAGGTTGGCAAAACTGGGAGCGAAAATCGTCCCCATAGCAGTTCCTGTTACTTGGAGGTAGAATTGCCTAAAAGAAAAGTGAGAAAAGTGAAATAATTGGACTCCAAAACAAATTTAGCACAATCAGAGATGAATTGGCATCTAACACTCGTGAGGGATTCATCTTAGTCCAGGACTCCTCTTATCACCTCCATGACAGTGAGAAATAAACCCAAGTAGCCCTTAGATTACTGAGAGATTCAGTCTCCTATCTAAAACTAGAGAAGGACCCCACTCTGAAGTTAACGGTGCTTCTTCATACACTTCTCGAAAAAGGGTTGAAAAAGGGCTGCATTTGTGAGGAAGAATTTTCTTACTTGTACAACCAAAATCCAAGGATTGCAACTTTCTATTTCCTTCCTAGACTGCACAAACATAGAGTAAATCCTCCCGAACGTCCCATCGTGTCGGGCATAGAATCAATAACGGCCTGGATATCTGAGTTTGTGGATTTGAACATGAAACATTTTTTATGTTTGTGGGCATGTCTGGGATCAGTTGCTGACAGGGAGAGCTGATCCACAGCAGCCATTTTGGAGACTTTAAGGGGTGTCTCCTAGGTAAGTTGGCTCTCAATTTATAAACATATATATGGGACCCAATACTGGGACTCTCATTGTTAGAGTTAGGACCACCATATACAGAAAGGCCTTGACGGTGCCTGGTGGCTTATCTCATATTTGTACAAATATGCATAACGAACATTTCTGTGTTTTATTTTACAGATAGAACAGTATATTTTGTTACTGGTTTATGGCAGTGTGCTGGGGCAATTTTTCCCTTTGTTTCTGTGGCAAGCAGGTTAACCCCCTGTCTTTCATGCACCTGTTTAACATTTACCTAATAAATTGATTGAGCAACTTCCATTCTGGTTTTATTCTGAACATGAAACATTATGTTCCTAAGTTGCAGTCCTATATTAAGGATTCCACCCAGATATTGCAGAAAGTTAAAGAACTAAGATGGGAGGAATCCTTTAATTGGTGTACGACTGATGTTTAAGCCCTCTACACCTCCATTCCCCATAGTTTGGGATTGGAGGTGTTGAGAGGAGTCCTGGACTCAGATGAATCCCTCACGAGTGTTAGATGCCAATTCATCTCTGATTGTGCTAAATTTGTTTTGGACTCCATTATTTCACTTTTCTTAGGAACTTTTACCTCCAAGTAACAGGAACTGCTATGGGGTTGATTTTCTCTCCCAGTTTTGCCAACCTTTACATGGGTAGCTGGGAGCGAGAATCAGTCTATACCACCTGGCAATCTACCCCTCTCAGTCAGAAAGGAGCTGTTATAACGTCTACCCTTGTCAAGGAAGTAGACACTAACAGTTACTTGGAATATACCAGCTGCCACCTTCCTAGATGGAAATCCAATATTCCCTTCTCCCAGTTCATTAGATTTCAATGCAATTGCTCTGAACTGGGAAGATTTGATGAGTTGGCTGTAGAATACAAACGGAGATTCCTGGAAAGACAATATCCTGAGGACCTAGTAGAGTCCAGCTACTAGAGGTCAAAGGCCACTCCCAGAGAGACCTTGTTGGTTTATAAAAATAAAAACAATATAAAGCCACCAAATAGAGGTCCCCATATGGAGGATGGAGACACCCAAATAGTAGAATCAGAGACTCACAAGCTAGTCTGTCCCTTTTCACCAATTACTTCTAAGCAGGGGGCAATATAAGGAACATCCTCACTAAACATTGGCACCTACTCAGCCAGTTCTAGGCCCACGGCTTACAGAAAGACACAATATTTAATTTAGGAAGGCTAAGAACTTGAAATCTGTCCTGGCTCCTAGTATGCTGCCAATGGAAGAAACTGTGAAAAAAATCTGTCTTTCTTACTACTACAAAGTTCTACAGCTGTGGGGCCTGTAAAGTATGTAAGCATTGTCACCCTGAACATAAAACCTTTTCAGGTACAGACATGAGTCATACTTATAACATCAAAACCCACTTAAATTGTCTGAGCACCCATGTAGTCTACATTTTAGAATGTTGGTGTGGCTTGCGATATGTTGGAAAAACTAAAAGGTGCTTTAAAATACGCGTTTTAGAACACATGCGCAATATTACTAATAAAGTACTAAACCACAGTGTCCCTCGCCACTTTGCAAAAGCCCACAACTCTAGACTAGATACACTCAAAGTAAAGGCCATTGAGTTCATCCCGAGAAATATGAGGGGAGGTGATAGGCTCAAGACTCTTTCACAGAGAGAATCATATTGGATCTTTACCCTGGATACTTTAGCTCCTAAAGGTCTCAATGAGGGCTTCAAGCTAATTCCCTTTCTGTAATTTTAGCCTTCTGTAACTTTGGCTTTTTACAACCTTTAGATACAAAGAACTAGATGAAAGAGAAGAGAG
Organism: Limnodynastes dumerilii; assembly: GCA_011038615.1. Taxonomy (NCBI): domain Eukaryota; kingdom Metazoa; phylum Chordata; class Amphibia; order Anura; family Limnodynastidae; genus Limnodynastes; species Limnodynastes dumerilii. Next base: position 25,145 of record WWET01007890.1, on the reverse strand, counting down.
ACTTTTGATCCAAAGAAAACTGTTTGCAGTGCACAACGTCTTGTTTGATATCAGTTTAGTTCTCAAACACAACAAAATTAAAGATTAAAAATATATCACTTTAATATCAAGTCACAGTAAAAAATCAACAGTAAGGCGAAATATAAGAGAATATTTTTTTAGATGAACAAGACAGAATATAAGATAACAATCTCAGCAAGCAAACACTTTTGCAGAAAAAATCTCAAGAAAAATACAAAAATACAGTACAATACTTTTTTGGACCCATCAACTAAGGAAGAACAGGAACCTTTCCCTATGTGACGGCTAGCGGCCTCACAGCCCGCACTTTGCCTCTTCCGAGTTCAGTATCTATCCCTTACCTAAGCTACATTAAGCTGAAGGGTCCCATGGGGTGTGTAGAGCAGTCGGAGAATGAGTTTGGAGCACCCCCCTGGGTGCACACAGAGGAGGTGCGCGGTCCGACACGCGTTTCGCCGGTAGGCTTTATCAAGGTAGAACTGCAACACAGGTGAGTTGTTAGGGTATTCTTAAATACCATCTTCAGCCAATCATAGGAACTTCACCGATTCAATTAGTAGAGTAAGACACCTGTGTGCATGAGTGCTGAGAAACAACAAACAAACAGAAAAAAGAAAAACATATATAAAAATCGTTTTAAATTACAAAGCATCAGTGTAACAAGAAATCACGTATTAAAGTCAAACACTGACCAACAAGAATTTGACTATTAATTATTGTGCCTTAATTGCCCTGATTTAATAAAGGACTATACATTGATTTCATTATATATTATCATATAACATAATCACCATAACTTGAATTCATGATATGAACGAATTCCAATCCAACCATTGATCAGTGCAAAAACACATTCCTAGGAAATAAAGAACAAAAGGTCAAGAGATTTTAAGAGCTAACAGAGACATGAAAACCTTTTCAGGCAAAAATATATCAGATTGAATGGCAAGGGATGTTTTAAACACAAATACGGAAATATACCATCAAAGGCATAACACCTTTAGAAGTCTCGTAAAAATAACAACTAAAGATATAGAAAAAAAACATAAGCGTCCGAAACAAACCAAACACAACACCAAAAAATACCCCGAATATCAGGGGAGAACAGAAAGTTAGTTTACAAGATTATACAAAAATCATCATAGAAGGGCATGAATTACAGTCCATTGATGTTATTAATGAAGAAAAATTCATTGCTTCATTTAGGCCTGAGGGAGATGTTATATTGAGCATAAATATCCACTCAAGTTGGAGTAGAATAGTATCTGTATTACCTCCACGGATATTTGACTCAACCCGTTCTTCAATAAATGCTCTTAATCCTGATGGATTGGAATTATGTTTCATTAAGTAAGGCAGTGCGACAGGGGAGAGAATCTTATCATTGTTTTTGTCTCGTTGGCTATTGCGAATTGAGCCTACGTGTTCTAGGAGACAAATTTAATATTTTCGTTTTGTTTTGCCGACGTATTTTAAATGGCATGGGCAAATTAGTACATAGATAACTTGGCTGGTATTGCAATGAAAAAACTTAGATATCGCATGTATGTTCTCAAATGTGTCTATGAAAGTAAGGGTTTTCTTCATATGTACACATGCTTTGCAGGTATTACACGGATATGACCCTTGAAAAGATGATCTCATAGGTCGTTTGGGCTGAAAATGGCTTGACACTAGGCAATTCTTAAAATTTCGAGCTCTATGCCAACACATTGGAATTTTGTCTCCTAGTACTGATTGATATACAGGATTGCAAATAAGAACGTGGCTGTATTTATTGAAAATTTGCGTTATTTCAAATGATCGGTCACAAAAGTTACTGATAAATCGAACAGTTTTGGTTGAAGGTTGTTTTGCTTTCGGATAAATTAACTTGTCCCTGGAGGTGGTAATGACTTCATTGTATGATCTTTTGATCCATCTATTGATAGTTATTTATATTACATGCTTGATTTGTCAATTTGTATTTAAATGTTTCAATATTCATTGACTTATGTTTTAGAAATTTTATGAGCATTTTGATTTCTCTTACACCTTTTATCTGGCTTTATCTCATTTGTCCTTCCCCAAATTAAGCGTCCGATCACATCTTTTTGTGTCTCTTAAAAAAGATGGTAACGTTCTAACTAATGGTTTAAGAAAATGATCGACATATTTACTTGCATTTTCGGTCAGGGATCCATTCCCTGACACAATAGGTCGACCAGGAGGTTTCAAAGGACATTTATGAACCTTGGGCAGCAGGTACAGTGTTGCTGCCCGGGGATGTTCAACATTTAAAAAATTATAATCATTCAAAGAGATAAGATTTAGTTGTTTGGCTTCCTCAATCATTCTCTGATACGTTTTAAGAAAATCCACAGTGGTATTTGAAAACAAACACCTGTAACAGGCAGTATCTGTTAGTTGTTTCATGGCCTCGGAGATATACATCTCAATAGGCCAGAGGAAAATATTGCCCCCCTTGTCGGAGGGCTTGTTGACAATATCCTCCCATGACTTTAGCTCCGTAAGAGCAATACGTTGTGTCTTAGACAAATTATTTTGAGAAAAAAGACTCTGTTTGGACATAAAGAGGGAATCCAGTTCGGTAGATACCAGATTTTTAAAAGTGATAAAGCTCTGGAAATTTATATAAATCGGGAAAAAAAGTAGACTTTTTTTTCTAGGGGGAAGAGGCTATATGGATTAGTTTTCTAAACTCAACAAAATTGAAATAGCTTCTAAATCTTCAGTATCAAAAAGGGAGGGTACACGTTAACCTGGACACTTTAGCCCCTGAAAGGTCTTAACGAGGGCTTCGATATAATCCCCTTTTTGTAATTTTAGCCTTCTGTAGCTTCTGCTTTTTACAACCTTAACTTTGGCTTTTACTTTTCCAAGTATTTGTATGTGAATCTATCTACTTGGTAACAACCACTCTAGAATAATGACTCCTTATTGACTGTTAGTTCCCCTTTCGTTAAATTTGAATGTAATGTTTATGCTTGAGGATTGTCCTCTAACATTATTCATAATTCAATACTTCAGTTTACACTTCTTTAGACTGGTGTTAAAAAAATATTTTAAATTATCAAATTTATTATTGTCTAGGAGGTCTGTTGTATAATATATAATTCTATTTTTAATTACGACTTTTTAGCATTAAAGCTTAGCCCAAACTTTATTTATATACACTCTGGACAACACATCCAGAACTAACTTTTTAATGGTTATATTAGGGTATTATGCTCTTAATTTAATAATCTATGACTAAGCTAAATAGTCACTGTTAGGTTGTTTGATCGGACACCATATAGTTTTAGCTATGGATGATTGTCACTGGTTATATATGCTACCACCCCCTTATGTTCCGGGGATCTACTGAATATGGCAGTTTGTGATACAAGTTTTCTTTGTACCTCTGATGCAATATCATAATACTATATACTCCACCAATAGCGTGGGAGTTTTTTAACTTGAACGGAGTAAGCATGTTTTATATACTGTACTCTTTTGAAGCCTGTTATTTATTTATCAATTGTCACCTTCTGTAAAACAAAATAGTCACAAATAGGGAAGACATTGTTTATTCTCGAAAACAAAGGAATAAAAGTTTTCAAAAGTGACTCCAATGCACTGTGTTTACAACGTTAAAGTTGTAGTTAAGGTAAGGAATGAAACAGAGCGTGTGCACCTGTGACATGCACATATGCTAGTTACAAATTAACCAGTCACGGACTGAATTGATGTTACACGGGATTAATCAATAATGGTTAGATTTTCGGTACAGCGGTAGCAGGCATTCCTCCGTGTAGGTTAAATTGTCATTAATCTTGTAAAGGTATTGATGTCGTGCCGGGTTATCATCATTAGCCAGGAGCCCATTGTGTAGGTGGTTCATGTAGGCCGCTAAATTTGTCCTTTGCGTTGTGCCTGGATTGCTGTCGTCACAGAATAGACGTCAAGGAATTAAATTATTACATTTTTACCCCTAACGCGCACATCTGGGATAGAATAGTAAAACATTCTTGCTCTTATGAACACTTTGCCTGGTTTCCATGGGTCTAGGTGAAATTGTCGCTTGCATAATGACGTGCCTGTAAAATTGTCATTAGGGTTAGTCAGGAATAGTCATGCACGAACAGATATGTAATAAATGTGTAACAATAAATAGTGATAAAATGAATGGTATTTTATATAACCCTATCTGATGGAACTATAAATAAAATAAGACAAATCTTAATCTACTCAAGACAAGATATATACAAACAAAATATTTGTGGTCAAATCCTATGACGTGGTGGACTCAGCAATAAAATCCCAATGTGATTTAACATAATTAGTGACAATAACAAGGGACATAATTAAAAACTGCTATATAAGTCACCTATATGTAAACCTATACCAATATATATATATAAATAAAAAATGGTAGAACAGCCCTTATGTGTATATCTATCTGAATACATAAAACATAGAGACAATATAAAAGGGCAAGACAGGTGAAATAAGTAAAACTAGCCAATACATTTAAACGAAATTAAAATAAATAAATAGGAGTAAAAACAATACATAATTAAATGCAATACATAATTAAAATGCCTAGCCCTACATCCCATATGTACAAAATCTTCACAATGTATGACAGAGAAATAAAAACCAAGCATACTTATTGGTCTCTATATGGCGGTAGGAGCCGCACGACATCCCTCCCAACTGCACAGACCTAATAGTAAATATTTAATAAACTGGACCTATTTTCCTATGTAATTCCTCCATACATACAAGGGAAATAAATAAATAATAAATGAATACAAATTCCTCAGTTTAGAAAATACCTGAGGATCATAAAAAACTAGCAGGACCAAAATAATTAAAACAGGATAAAATGTAATACCCACAAAGGAATTAATATACAAAGGCTACAATCATAAACCAGGAATAAAAACCAAATTCTATATGGTATACGCACCTCATGGGGATACTTTCCAGTGGGTAAGGAAAAAATACCTACCATAGAAAATACTTCCTCACCTATAACACCTGGTATTCCCTGGGAGTCTCCTCCCAGGTACTGACCAGGCCCATTCCTGTATGGCTTCTAAGTTCGTACGGAATCGGGCTCATCCAGGATGGTATGATCGTAGGTAAAGTATTATTCTTCGGACTGTACTTCCCCTCTATAACAAAGGGAAAGAATATCCTAAACAATTAGAGAGTGGACTACTACAGAAACCATTGCCACAAATCAGAGGAAATATGACTCTCCTGAAATCAACATGATTTAACCCAGGAGTACCTTTCCTCTCTTAATTTCAAGCTTCTTCTTAAGTCTGGATCCAGACCATTATTTTCATTCCCTCTGATGCCTCTCTTTTTGCACATATTGGGGGAATCGGCCCATGTTTAGAAGCTGCTTGCATTTCAATGTCTACAAATGTTACGTACAAACATCAACAAATATCAACACTTTTCACTGTCGACATTTTGTACCTGTTGACATTTTGATTATGAACATTTGATATCAGACCATCATATCCCAAATAAGAATTGTAACATTTCTGAAGGTACCCTTAATATTATACTTTATATTATTATAGCTTTATTTATACTTGTTTAGTAGTAATAGTGGCAATTAGCAAGATTTCAAGACTTGAAGGTATAGATGGTGCACAATAAAAAATCGGGTCTGAGTCCCAGCTTAGAACGGCCCTATTTCAATAGGGCCGTTTTCATCCCAACTGGCTGGGATTTCGATTGCATATGTCTCGATGAGGTATAGCAATCAATCCACGGAAACACTACGAAAAGTAAGTAAAAAAAGTACCTTAATCCTTTTCCTAATTCTAACCCTAATACTCCCTTGTCATTACCCTAAACCTAACCCTCCCTTCCCCGCAGCCTGACCCTAACCCACCATCTCCTGCAGCCTGACCCTAATTATCCCTTCCCTGCAGCCTGACCCTAACTCTCCATCTCCCACAGCCTGACCCTAACCCTCCCTCCCCTGCAGCCTGAACCTAACCTTCCCTACCCTGAAAGGATACTCACCTTTCCCGGCGGTAGCGGCAGCGGAGGGATATCGGCCGATTAGCATACTCACCCATTCTGAAAAAAAAATTATATACTGGTGAGTATTCGAAAATAGGAACATCCAAAAAGGATGTCCCTATTTTGGAAATGAGAAGTTCTAACCGGAGACTGCAACCGTTAAAAATGTTATAGCACAATGCCATTATATACAAAATGTTGAGTTCCTGGAACATCTATATGTATATTTTCAAACATTTGAAATTATGCAGACTAAAGACAGAATATGTATTAAAGTTTATAGAAGGCAATCTGAATAGAAGGTTAGAGACAGCAATTCTTTAATCAAAAAACTTACTGTGGGAGCAAATAAGGTTCCATGGCCAACAGTTTATTTTCACTGCAATAGCTGCTCAGTGTTGCATATAAGGTCTTGTCTTTATTCCTCAGCACCTAAAAAGAAATCTGTGTTAATTATAAACTAGTTAATTAATGTCAACTCTTATAACTACACCTTAAAACCTGAAGACACTGGACTGGATCCAGAATTACATACAACAGACCATTTACACATTGATAATGCACATGTACTCTATGCATGCGTTCTGTGCATGTGTGAACATGGAGGTCACGCATTGGAATACACTAACGATTCTGGATTATGCACAGAAATCCTTTCCCATTGGAGGGAAGGACGACACACCATATGTAGAGCGAATACACATTTTGGGTGGGGGGAGGTATTTAAATGGAACAGTAAAGGCTTGGATAAGCTCTTGCATACAATCCTCCATTACACATCAGACCCATTTTAGGTGGGTAGTGTGTGTAAAAATTGAGGTAGGATACCGGTTTAGGAAGTTCCGTCCATGTGAAGGGAGCGCATCCACCTTGCACGTGTAAAATATAGGATTGTACTTGGTGTAACTTCGATTATATATACTTAATTAACAATCCTGTTTACTGGGATGCCTCAGATATCATTTGTTTATTGAGCATTGTTTCCATTTGCATTTTATTTATATATTTAGAAAGTCACCTATATAAGTCTAAGTACACTTCTTTATATAGAAAATGCTTTAGCTACCCATTACACCAGGCATAGGCAACCTGCGGCTCTCCAGGTGTTGCGAAACTACAATTCCCATCAAACCTTGTCAGGAACCAGCTATTCTTTTGCAGATAAAGCATGCTGGGACTTGTAGTTCCACAACACCTGGAGAGTCGCAGGTTACCTATGCCTGCATTACAGCATTCATGTTCTTTCTCATCCTCAATCCAGAGATACATTTTTAGCATGTGCTTTTTGTGCTGTATCTCCCTAAAATAACTAATTTAGCAAGTTACTTTGTTAGATACTTATGTTTGTATTTATTTATTTATTTATTTTCATTATTAATTTATAACCAATCTCACTTTTCTACAAACAAGCAAACAAGTGTGTTGGGTCATGCAAAATCCATATGGTACCATATACGAAATATCCAAAGAGAAAGACATAGGACCTAATTCACAGTTAAGCAAATTCTGCTTTTTAGGTGCAGATATTTGAGACGGGATATACTGCGCATGTGTAATACTTTATATTACCTTATATTACCTTATAGTACCTTATATAGTATATTAACAAGCAATTCATGTAGGACCTAAGAACGGGTCGGCTCTGACTTGGCTTACGAATCTCCTCAAGGTCCGTGATGACTTAAGAATGAAAGGGCATGCCTGGAAGCACAAAGATAAGAAGATTGGGTGGAGGGAGCCATTTAAATGAGGAAATCTGTCAGTTAGGCAAAAACATTCTTAATTAGCCGCCCTACGCATACAACTACGGACTGTAAAGATAAGGTAGCAATATGGCATTCATAAGTCGGTTATGAAGCTGAAAACAGAGGGCATGTCATGGGAGTCGCCTTGCTACTTTTTGCGTATAATTAAGAACCTAATTCATTCAAGTGTAAACACAGTCCATAGTTTCCAGTCCGAGGAGAAAAAGCCCTCAGTAGAATCCCAGAGAAGAGCTACATCATAGAAGATTGCAGGAATTTCAAGCAAGTAACAGAATGACCAAATGTTGCACCAGCAGCAGTTTCATCAGATGTTATACTTCAGCTGGGAATTTCCCATAAAGAAAGCCATTCATGAAGAAGAGGTGTTTCGATCCTCTCCCCTCGGATCCTATGCTTGAGAGGCCCCTAGTTTCTTAAATTATTTACATAGAAGTGTCATCTGGCCCAAATCCCCTATAAGTAGCCAGGAAATGTCCTTGCTACTGTCCCCAACTCTCTCCTTAAAGCATGGAGCAATAATTTAATACATAAGTAGTAGAAAGGAGTCACTCAGGAAAAATATGTTCCCAACTGCAAAACCACTTACCAGAATTTTGTCCTTTATATTATGAACCTGAATGGAGAGATAAGTAGCTAATCAGTGCTACCTCCTCCTGATTCACTTAATGTTGCAGGTTCCTTCTATATGAATATTTAAAGTAGCTGTAAAAGATGTGATTGAGACATTATGATAAACTTTGACAGCACACTGCCAAAAGTTTGCATGTGAATAACATAAATGATAGTGTGACACACCAAGTGTCAAACTAGCAATGGGTACATCTGTAAGAGGAATTAATTGTATTTATTATTAAGAAAAACCCAGCAATTGTGTTATAATTAAAAATTCCAGCAAAAATTTACATAAAGGAAAATCACATAATACCTCATACTCATTACTATTTCATTGGTGAAGCGTAATGAGTTGCATTGCATTACATTCATTTTAAAGTAAATCTTTTATATGGCATAAAAAACATGTCCTATGTAAATTTCAACCTGATTTCCATAGACACAAGAAAATCAGAAGTAAAGCTGCAGCTTGTTTGTAATAATACCTTTTGAATTATTAGTTCTTATATATAACCTAGGGGTATTTAGCTATTCTTTTAAGGTGGCCATCTATTATTATTTGTAGTCACGTGATTTGTTCCATTGCTGGTTACAGACATTTAAGATGGTCATGCTGATGCACAATATTTAAATGAAATGTACAGTAAGTACAAAACCTATGAGAAACTGTGGGGAGTCATATTTTATCTGTTGGAAATAGTATTAGAGTTGAGAGGTGATGTTTCCTATCCCAAGTCTAAATAACAGTGTGATAGTAAAGCTGGTCAGTATCTGTGTGCAGTAAGCAATTCAAAGATATTTCCCTGCATGCAAAGAATACAATTAACCTGGCTGCCCCTGAAATCAACATGGTTTAGCCCAGGAGTAACTAAGTTCATGCCCTTAACAAGATCTGGATCCAGCCCAAGGTAACAGTACCAGAAAACTATGAGGACAGTAGACCAGCAGCACAATAATAGAGCATTTCATCAACAAACCACTATATAAGTGAAATAGCATTTACAATATATCATCATGAGGGGCATGATCACAGGTATCAGCCCTATATATAATAGTGGAGGATCTCTCTATCATTGTGAACATCATAGTATATATCCTCAGTCTATAAATACATGCACAAAAATATATATACATGTAAAGCCTGCTGGGAAAAAAGGGAGTTATATTAGACTCAATCAACAGTAAGAAAAATAAACAAGAAAAATGAACTGTAAACAATTGATATCAAAGGAAACATCCCAGGGGCAAAGTCTCATTTAGGCCTAGAGGTTGTACAGTTTGCAGTGTGTGGATCCACTTGGATTCACACCTCAATAGGGCCCGATCACGATCGCCACCTCTTGATGATGGAGGGATATGGTCTATGATTTTGCATCGTAGATCAGCTAGTGAATGCTTGGCCCTAAGGAAATGAAGGGCAACTGGTTGTTCGGCCGTCCCAAGGGTCAAAGCCTGACGGATTGCTGAGCGATGGAGGCTCATTCGCTCCCGAAAGGTGCGGCGGGTCTTACCAATATATGCCAGGCCACAGGGGCATCTGAGCATATATACCACAAAACGCGAGGTACATAATAGGACATGGCGAATCGTAAATTGCTTCCCTGTTCGAGGATGATAAAACACCTTCCCTGGTTCCAAATGTCTGCAGGTAACACAGTTGGGGCACTTGTAGCACCCAGGAGTTCTAGTTAGGAAAGTAGTAGTAGGGCATTTAAGTAAGGACACATCATTTTTAACTACCATGTCTCTAATATTACGTCCTCGTGTGTGGCAAACCATCACCCTGGTGTTCTTTAATGATTTTAGAGCTGGATCCGACTGCACGATAGGCCAAAGTGCCCGTAAGGCTTGATTAATGAATGGGGAAATCTGTGTAAATTGGTTGACCCATGGAAAACGTGTTTCCACCGAGGTAGATTTTTTTGGGTGCAGCAGTTGTAACCTAGGGATACTGAGGGCTTTATCACATGCTTGCACGGCCGGTTGCTATGGACGCCTGTTTACATCTAGGCGTCTTGACAGCCGGATGACGTCATCAGAGACGCGACGCGGTCCCCGGCGTCCGGATGTGGTGCTCGGTTCTCCCGGCGGCTGAAGACATCACCTGTGAGTATTTCTCATTTGGGGTGGGTATTTATTGGGTTTGTTTGTAGCACTTTTGTTTGTACCCTGAGGAAAGAGGCTAGACCTCTGAAACGTCGGTTCGCTTTTTTAACAATAAACAAGTTATAGTTTCTAAGTCTGACGAGTGCATGAATTGCCTACTTCCTGCACATTATTCCTGATTGCACCGCAGCAGTTATGTATTTTTAAGTGGAGTGTCGTTTTCTCGTATTCTTGTGAATTGGACAAGCAGCTCTTGCTTCTCCCTCCTTCTGGCACCCCTGTACATTATTTGATTGGTCTATATTTACCCATATTGAGGACTTACCTTCCTTAGTCACCACGATGACATCTACAGAAGAACAGGCCCCAGGCCTGTCCCAAGCACATTTGCCCGAAGGGGAGATTTTTTCTTATTCGGATTTAGATGCTGATAATATTTTATTTAAAGAAAGCATTGATCTGAATGCCAGTGAGCGGTCTTGTTCGGATTTGTACTATGAAGTGCTCAAATTCAAAAAAAGAGAGATCGAATATCTTCTTCATGGATCCACTTTATCCGATTACCATCGTTTAAGAAAAATTCCACGGGGATTTCGGATCTCCAATATTCCCACAATTGGCCGCTTTAACCAGGACTTTTGCTGCAAGTGGGCGGCTATCTTAAACAAATGTAGCTTCAATTTGATCCTATTGGTGATCGAGGAGTCCTATAGAATCATGACTAAGGCACGTGGTGATGCTGAAACCTTTTTTTCTATACATAAGGAGACACTGGTAGCGGATTCCAGCACTGACTGGTTAAAGAAACTACAGATACAGACAGAAAAATTTAAACAAGATTTAATCAAATTCAAACGGGACAAACTCATCAAGGTTAATCTTGATTATGAACAAAATAGGGTCTATCCCTGACTATCAGGGACTCAATCAGACTGACCTGCCATGCCATACAGAAGGGGTAAGTTGCGGATGAGAACCAGCATCCCAGATACGTCTAGTGGGGAACAGTCCTCTGGTACAGAAGCAGAAAGTACCCATCAGGCAACTTTTTTAGGCAAACCTCCACTGGCACCGTCCGGCAGTCGAGCCGGAGGAAACGCCAGTGTACCAGACGAGGGGGCCAGTGGAAAAGGGTCTTCATACAAGCCCAAAACAGGATCCCGCAGAATCTGATCTATAACCTGTCACATAGACAACTGACTAAAGTTGAGGAAAACGTTTTGAGCAAGGGGTTATCTTTTGTACCCTCCAATGATTTTGACACTTTCAAATGGCGCATTGAACACCACAAATTACATCGCACATTGAAGCTCAGGGAGCATTTTCAGGACTTTACCTCAGATCCATGTATAATCGCTTTAAAGCAAAATCAACATTTGACCCTTCCTCTTTTAACCCCTCTATTAAAACCTTCATGAGGTTATTAGAGGAGGCAGTCTTAAAGACTTCTTCTTCGTTGCCTAAAATGGGACACAATATGACATTGGAAGAGAGGCAGGCTCTCTGCAACCTATCCTTATATAAGGATATAACGATCCGTCCTGCTGACAAAGGAGGCGGAATCGTTATACAAAATCTATCAGATTACTGTCAAGAGATTAGACGTCAACTTGCCGATGAAAATACATATCGCAAATTATCTTACAATCCCACATCTTCATTTAAATCGGATTTGGACGCTGCCCTAAATGATGCAGTGGAGAGTGGAATGATTCCCGATACAGTCCAGAAGGCCCTGACCACCAAAGCCCCAGTAGTGCCCATCTTATACACTCTTCCAAAGGTGCACAAGCGCCTGGACTCTCCTCCGGGACGGCCAATTATATCGGCTAGAGGCTCTATCTACCAATCTGTATCGGCTTTTCTAGACGTCTTCCTTCAACCCTGCATCCAAAATCTTTCTACCTATCTCAGAGATTCTACTCATTTGTTGAATAAACTATCGGAATTACCTCCATTACCTGAGAACCTGCTTTTATGCTCTATAGATGTAACTAGTTTATATACTAGTATACCTCAAGAGGCAGGATTGGATGCAGTGAGGCGCCTAATTACAGATAACAACAAATATGTGGGTCCTCCCATTCCATTATTTACGCAGCTTCTCCATATGACTCTAAAGAACAACTACTTTATGTTTGACAACGAGTTCTTTTTACAGACCTCCGGATGTGCGATGGGGTCGGCAGTGGCCCCGTCATTCGCAAACGCATTCATGTCGTTCGTGGAGGACGAATTATTTCTGTCTAATCCTGACTGTTCAAATCGAATATTTTTCTTTACTCGTTACATCGATGACTTATTGGTCTTTTGGTCGGGCCTTGAATCTGATTTTATCTCGTTCATGGAACGTGTGAATCAAGGGAATCCTTGGATCAAGTTCACCTATTCTTGCAGCTGCTCTAAGATTAACTATCTTGATATGTGCATTTCTATTGAGGACAGTGAGATATCCACATGCATCTATGAAAAGGACACGGATCGTAATACCCTCTTACTAGCCTCAAGTCATCATCCGCCGGCTTTGAAGAGGGGGCTGCCCTATTCTCAATTTCTTAGGGTATGCTGTATTAACAGCAACTGTGACGTCAGAGATCAACAGTTACACACGATGTTTAATAAATTCATAGAAAGAGGTTATCCGAAGACCCTCCTTTTACAAGCATGTGATAAAGCCCTCAGTATCCCTAGGTTACAACTGCTGCACCCAAAAAAATCTACCTCGGTGGAAACACGTCTTCCATGGGTCAACCAATTTACACGGATTTCCCCATTCATTAATCAAGCCTTACGGGCACTTTGGCCTATCGTGCAGTCGGATCCAGCTCTAAAATCATTAAGGAACACCAGGGTGATGGTTTACCACACACGGGGACGTAATATTAGAGACATGGTAGTTAAAAATTATGTGTCCTTACTTAAATGCCCTACTACTACTTTCCTAACTAGACCTCCTGGGTGCTACAAGTGCCCCAACTGTGTTACCTGCAGACATTTGGAACCAGGGAAGGTGTTTTATCATCCTCGAACAGGGAAGCAATTTACGATTCGCCATGTCCTATTATGTACCTCGCGTTTTGTGGTATATATGCTCAGATGCCCCTGTGGCCTGGCATATATTGGTAAGACCTGCCGCACCTTCCGGGAGCGAATGAGCCTCCCTC
>WWET01007889.1:19478-37476 GCA_011038615.1 Limnodynastes dumerilii | reverse complement strand
TGATGACTCAAATTGCATCATCAATTCCCTCCCTGCCCCTAGTAACACTAGGATACCAGGGGGGGGGGGGGGGGGGGGGGGGGGGGGGGGCGGCCAAACTTCGCCTAGTGTGCCCAGGGACCTAGCACCGGCCCTGACAACAGTTACGTGCATTTGTGTGTGTGTGACAATAACCATGTGTATTTGTGTCTGTGTGACAACAGCTATGTGTGTTTGTGTGTGATAGTTGTAGATGTGTAGTTGTGGGAGTGTGTGTGTGTGTGTGTGACAGTTATGTGTGTTTGTGTGTGACAGTTTTGTGTAGTTGCTGGAGTGTGTGTGACAGTTATGTGTAGTTGCTGGAGTGTGTGTGACAGTTATGTGTGTTTGTGTGTGACAGTTATGTGTAGTTGTGGGAGTGTGTGTGTGTGTGTGTGTTTGTGTGTGTGTGACAGTTTTGTGTAGTTGCTGGAGTGTGTGTGACAGTTATGTGTGTTTGTGTGTGATAGTTGTAGATTAAACACTGACGATTTGAATAAACACACATCTCTGGCGATTTGTATGTGATTCGACTTTTGTAAATATGGAACAGTCAAAATCGCTGCTAAAAAAGCACTAACTACAGCGATTTCAACCAAATCGAGCTTAGTAAATCTTGCCCATGGTCTGTGCTTCTCTTCTGTATTGTATAATGGAGGGGAGTTGCGTTGTCCCTGGATTGCGGACCAGATGTGACAGGAGAAGGGAACGAGTCCATCAAACTCCAATGTAAGGAAGGTTCATAGTTCAATCTATGTGTATAATTCATGTCATTTTGCGTATTGGTGGGAGAGTGTGTGACAACAATTGCGTATTTGTCTGTGGGTGAACAAATGGGTATTTGTATGTGTGGGAGCAGTGGAATATATAAGTGGAATATCTATATATATATCAAGGCTTCTTGAGACTCTCCAAAACCCCTCCAAAACAGTGTATGATGGAACAAAGGCCTGATGCTCGGTGTCAGAGGTGCACCATGGTGGACCTACTGTACTCTGTGCTCAGGGGTTCACACTGTCTGGAGGGCTGTATGGGCCTGGAAATATCGCTGCCACTTTCCATAGAGAACACACTCACCAGACTGGTGTAAATATAGATATTTGCTCTCACAAATCTGGTGAAAGGTGAATATTGCAGGAAGTGGACAGCGTCTTACTCTCCATGGGTGGGAGACTGGTTATCTTTGGTCAGAGACACATACATGATACATTTATCTCTGCTGCCCGAAAAGCCGCTGTCCAACCTCATAAAATCTGGTCCATCTGCACAGATTCATTGTACTGTAATGGTCTGGTTTGTGTGATCTCCTCCTTGGCCTGAATTGCCAGATCACAATGATGGAATATTTAAATCTCTATGTAAACACTTTCCTCCCTTTCTGGTTCACAATGTATTCCAATCCCACCACTGATGTCTATATCCCCACAGACTTTGTGCGGCACTGCCTCACACACCTGCCAGTCGGCTTGCCCTCCCCCCATGCAGGGACAAGATATTAAGATGGCACCAACACTATTTTCCCTGCATTAATACAGGTCCAGTGTTACAACTTATGTAACGCACTCAGAACATTTATTTTTACATTTCCAGTTTGTTTGCATTTTGTTTCATGGATATAGTAGATGTAATTTCTCTTTTTTGTGCTTCTCTTGAAAATCAAGTAAAAGAGAAAATAAGTGATTCAAATAAAAATTAGTTGATGAGGCTGCAAGATGGTGTAGGACATGTTCTCAATAGCTCCCACACACCATCCTACATTTATTATACCCTAAATCCCCTTGGCTGACAAACTTCAACCCTCTTCAGGGGACCCACTTACTTCTTCTCCTGCAGTGTGGCAAGTCCCCAGCCCTGTGGAGCTGTGATGGCAGTGCTGTGTCCCGGCACATCTCCCCTCTCGGTTTGCGGTGGCTGGTGGTGGGAAGTCACGACAGTCGCCCTGCGTCTCCTCTGGTGCGACCTCTCCATGCTGGGCTGCCTGACTGGAGGGCTCCTGAGGTGTCAGGGCAGCGTGAACGGCGGCTCCTCCTTTGATCTTCGGCTACCCTGGTGCTGCATCTGCGATAGGCGCAAAAGCCTGAGAGCGGTCTGTGCCATCTTGGATATCGCCAAGCAGTGAGCTGGGGAGCGTGTTCTGTCCTGTTGGCTGGCATTCACTAGATAAAATCACAGCTCCTTACTCCCTGAATTACAGGCCGTTGGGCAATCTGGGTGACTTCACTCCTCTCCTGGCTGCTGAATACTAAGCCTTACTGTGTGCTGGGCAGTTACAAAGAGATCAGACTGATGGATATGTACTTGCAATCTTTTAAACCTGGATCCTTTCCTTAGCTGCTTCAACAGAGTTGACAGCCTCAGAAGTGCACATATCTTCAACTATAATCCTGCACCCTACACCACAAGTGTGGTAAATTCTACAGCATCACTCCTCTGTGTGTTACAGACCTCTGCTACTGTTTGCAGTGATACATTCTCAGGCACTTGGCCATTCTGTGTGACTTTACTCCCTCCCTGGGCTGCTGGCAAGTGAGTGAAATAAATTCTACAGCATTACTGCCCCTGTGTGTTGCAGACTACTACCGCTGCGTACAGTGGTGTTGGAGGTGTTCCCCCACCTAGACCTTCCACGGAGAGGGTCTTACAAGGATTTTCGTTCTGTCAGGAAACCTTAGTCTAAGTCAGCCGGCTGGAGAAGTCAATTGAGACACACGCACACTGTTGAGTCTTCAAAATGAGTTCTGCTTTATTAGTTCAAAAGGTAGTCTTTATATAGCATCTAAGTCATGTACACACTACGTAAAGAGAATGCATTGTTCATTGTAAGCACAAACAGCAGGATACATTTACTGTTATCTTCAGGGTCACTGAAGTCTTAAAGACCGCATATACACAATCTACGTATCGAAACGATACATTAATTACGTACAATAGCTACTACGCATGTGCAGTAGCTATCTTTCTGCAAATTACTGCCGTCTGTGGAAGTTCTGGATCCGGGCCTACATTTTTACCTCCCCCTCCCTAGTTCCCCAAATAGAAACAATCCAATATCTCCCAAGGGGGATCTCTGACCATTCTCCAGTATATATACATATAACTAACCGCCTGGTGGCGGAATGGAAGGAATTCTTCAAAAATAACTCAGAGCTGGATAATCCTGCTCTAGTATACGATTCTTTCAAAACAGTGGTCAGGGGATCCCTCATAGCTAATGTGGCCAGTAAAAAAAAATTCCATAGGAGTGAGGAGGTGTCTATGGAGAGGGAGTGTGAGGTGAGTGAGACAGAATACATTAAATCACATAGCAAAGCTAATAAGAGTCAGATGGTTGAGAGCCCAGAAGGTTTGGACAGACTATTTGTTTAAAAAATCCAAATGGAGACTACTATTTAATGGACACATATCACATTCCCAAACAGATATGGGGGGGGGGGGGATTATCTGGCATATTTAGCCAGAGGGGATCAAGAAAACAGATATATCCCGGAGATCCTAGATAAAATCAGATTAGACATTTCAAAGACCCTGACATAGCCGAGGTTTTCTTAGACTATTTCCAAACAGTATATTCTACCAAGGTCAATTATTCTGACCAGGTGTTACACTCTTATATGGACCAAATTCCCCTCCCCAAGTTATCATGTGAAGCGGTGGAGATGCTTGAGGCTCCCTTCACCCAGGAAGAGGTGGCGGTGGTAATCGTCTCCCTCCCTAATAACAAGGCCCCTGGTATAGATGGTCCCCCTGCCGAACTTTACAAAAAATTTAAGGATTTTTTCTCCCCCAAACTCGTAGAGACATATAAGGCTCTCTTTAACTTTGGATCCCTTCCAACATCCATGTCAGAGGCTTTGATAATCGTTATACATAAATCAGGGAAAGACCCCCCTCCTTCCAGATTCATACAGACCAATTCCCTTGCTATCTGGTGGCTAAATTGTTCTCCTGCAGGATAAACAAGGTGATTACCTCTATTATACATCCCGACCAAACATAGAAACATAGAAAGTGACAGTAGATAAGAGCCACATGGCCCATCCAGTCTGCCCATTTGTTTATTCAAAACTATACTGACCCTAGACCCTATTTACCCTCAATTTAGTTTACAATTTAGGATATCCTTATATTTATAGCCAAACAGGCTTTATGCCTGTAAGTCAATGATCACCCATCTCTGAAGCCTTTTCACTCAGCTGCAGGTGCCACATGACAGTGAGGGTGGAGCTGCGGTGGCGTCACTAGACGCTGCCAAAGCTTTCAACTCAGTGGAGTGGGGATACCTGTGGGAAGTGTTAAGTAGATTTGGTTTTGGCCCCCGCTTCATTAAATGGATCCAACTGTTGTACTCCTCCCCTGCTGCCAGGGTCTGTATAAATGGGTGTACCACAAAACCATTCCATCTGGGCAGGGGCACAAGACAGGGATGCCCGATCTCCCCTACACTCTTCGCCATCGCTGTTGAACCGCTAGTGGGTCTCATACGTACATGTCAGAATATACAGTGGGGTTGATAAAATAGCGCTGTATGCAGATGACATGCTGCTGATCCTAGCGGGGGCGGGGGAATCCCAACTTCAGTCTTGGAAACAGTGGAGCTATTTGGGAGATTCTCTGGATTGAGGATCAACTGGAAAAAGTCCAGTCTGTTAATGGTGCGGGAGCTCTCTGTGGACACTGTTCCTGTCTCGTGCCCTCTGCAGGTTACCAAGAGATTCAAAATATCTGGGTGTATGGGTAACTCCTAATGCAGCTGATTTTATCAAACAGAACCTTGATCCCATCACCCAGTGGTTTAAGGTTAAAGCATGCACATGGAGTAAATTACCTCTAAGTACCACAGGACGAATCAATTTAATTAAAATGTCTGTGCTACCTAAATACTTATATATTCTTCAAGATTCCCCAGTACTAATTTCCAGGTCATATTTCCGGTATCTGAATACGCACCTATTATCCTTCGTCTGGGCAGGTAAACGCCACAAACTATCCTTTGCTGTTCTTTGCAGTAGTAAACAATCAGGGGTCTTGCCTTCCCTAACCTATGGGGTTAATATTTGGTTACACAACTCTCAGAATTGATACCATTGCTCAAGGAAACTGGGGACAATCTTCTGGGGAACTTGGTGCGGTCTTCAGGAGGGGTTGTTCTTTTTCCTCTCCAGTATCTGTACACAGGATGGAGATGCGGGCAGGGATCCTTACTAAGTTCTCAAGCCTTATGGGTGCTTGAGGAAGTGAACAAACTTCTAGAGAACCAAAGGTTCGATCCAGGTACCCCCATTTGGTTTAATCCTTCCTTCAATTGCAAAAATTTCCAGGCCATCAATTGTGGTATAGGGCTGGGATTGTTTCTTTGGGTCAACTTTATTCACAAGAAGGGCTAAAGAGTTTTACACAACTACGGGAAGAGTTTCAGCTAAGTGAAGTTTACTCCTATAGATATTTACAGTTAAGGCACGCTCTGAGTGCACAATTTGGAGGGGTGATCTCCCCACTTTGTCCTTCCCCTACATTTATTAAATATGGCAGCCAATAGAAGGCCTATTTCCTTCCTATACACCTCAATTGGAGAATGCATGCAAAAGGATAACCTTACAGCTCTAAGGGAGAAGTGGGAAGCTAATACTGGTTCTTTTCAGGTGGAGGAATGGTTGCAGGCTATAGCGTGTGCTAAAGCACCGACGTCCGCTGCAAAATATCAACAGATACAGCTGTTTATCTTGCACAGGTCTTATCTTACCCCGGTCAGATTGGTTAGGATGGGCCAAAGAAATTACTCAAAATGTCCGAAATGTGACAGGGAGAGTGCTGACTTCTGGCATTTGACATGGGCATGTGTGTGTGTTCATATATACTATAATGAGGTTTGGAATGCTGTGTGCTCTATGCTTCCCTCCATACCGTCCTTAGATCCTAAGATATTTCTCTTTAGAATCAATCTGGCAGAGGATTACTCCTCAGCAGGGTATAAATATATTAGTATACTTGCCTCCCTCGCCCTGATTTTAATTGCACGGAAATGGATGGCTCATAACTGGGTTGGACTAGTTACTGTTACACTGAGGCATGAAAAGTTTCTACATACTAAGCGTAAAACCTTAGATCATTTCTACTAAATTCGGTCGCCCTGGTTGGAGTCTCCCCTTGCTCTCATCCCTATAGATGAAGGTGATTCATGATTTATGCTCTGGATGTGCTCTCCTAATGCTGGGCCGTATTCAGTGATCCGTTTTTGCGGCGACGTATTTTAGGTACGCAGTTCTCGTAGACTTTCTTCGCAGATGTTCATTACGGACGGACAGAAATGTATTGCGAGCGGATTTAGTTAGGGTAAGTCTATGGAGGTCTAAGTCTCCGTCCGCATGGGGGATGCTAGGGGAGTGACAGAGGATTTGGTGGGTGTTTCTTGCTCCGTCCATGCGTATATTTGCTGCCCGATCTTCGGACAGATCTCTGAATACGGCCCGCTGTTTCCACTTGTGATAGGAATAGGTACATATGCTGGTGACGGGGTAATATGTTATATGATTGGCTCCACTGCAAAGGTTTATTGTTTGGGATGGAGTGTTGCGGGTGATGGGTGGGCTGGAGAAGGTTAATTGTATAGTTTTGTTAAAAATGTATTTTGTATATTGAAAAAACTATAAATAAACACAATGAAAAAAAAAAATTAGTTCATGACAATTTATAGTAGTAGAAGTATTGAAATCATTAAAATACCAAAATTTTATTAATCCAAACAAAAGGATAAAATTGCATAGGGTGAAATATAATGAACATCAATGTATGATTCAATCATGGTTTCACAAAAATTCTTAGCTTAATCATTGCTCTAAATTATAGGCATGTGGTAAGAAAAAAAGGAACCAATTAACCAAGTTACCTCAGCCACAAGGAGGGAACCGCCAACTACTCTAGGAAGGGAGACAGGAGACCCTCAGCCATGAACTAGTACCCGCAAGGGCACACTTCGCGCTTCCGCGCAGTATCTGTCCCTAACCTATACTTCTGTGAGCGGTCCCCCTTGTGATCAGATAAGCAACCAGCATGTGTCCCGGAGCCATGAGGATTCCTTTATTTATCTCAGCGTGCTTCAGCGTTACGTCACGTCTGCAAGAGAGGCTGCCGGCACACGCTCCCCAACGCGTGCTTCTAATAGATACCAATTGGTGCTTGTGCGGCATAATAAGTTCTTGTAATAATTATATTTCTGCCTATAGTAACCATCACCCCTGCTGACTGGATAATATTCTCAAAAGCCAGTTCATGCGCATGCGGAGGAACTGCTCCAGCATCCAGTGTTTCCAAGAACAAGCAAACTCATTAAAAGAAAAATTCATTGAGAGGAAATATAACTCTAAAACCGTTGACAAACATTTTAACTCCATGAAGGACCTACGAGATGATTTTTGGCATACCAAGCATCAGGATGTCCAGACACCCAAACCGATGCAATCAGAGACAGATAGTTACATTCACAACCCAGTGTAGTAGCCAGGCTATTAAAACAAGAGGGAAGAGATGTAGTTGCACAGACCCTTTTGTATAAATAGTGTCAAATATGGGCACTAGAAAACGTAGATGGATTGTGGTACTTTGCTAGTGCAATAAAAGTACAGTATAAACCCCTTAACTCAAATTTAAAAGTACAAAAAACTGTATAGTCTATATCGTGGGGGAGGGGTGCTACCCTCAGTCCTAAACTAAATGATACACACAGCACAAGGGAGGCAAAGACAGGAAAGACGGATTATGGGTGCACACCCTATTTAAATTTTAGGCTGATATAGCAAAAGTACACGTAATCAGAGTATAGTATATACAAAAGGTTATTAATCAAACAATAATGAGATATAGACATCAACACCCAGCAAGAAATGTATGTAGTCAAAAATATACAATTGACAGAGTAATTCCCAAGATATGAAAAGATATATGATTCAGTGAACAGAAACTAAAACATAACTTTTACTATATCATTTTAAAATAATTAAATGAATTAAAAGGCGAAATATGAAACTAATATGGGACCGCAAGTGCTGTCAGTGGTGTGCTTTTTGGCAGGTATTTCATGGGTGGTTGATACTAAATAAACTTTGTAAGGTGGTTATTCCTATATGTAACCAGAAAGTTGGAAAAACTACCAATGCTGGAGAAAGAGGAGATAGAATCTATCCCTAAAATGTGCCTACCGTCTCACGGCGGGACTTCTCCCCTGAAGGGGTTAAATATACCCTTCCTAAGCTGCTGCCCAAAAACCACTAATAATGAAGTAGGAAGAAAAATATATATATATTTACAATCTAGCACTTGCGGTAAATCACAATGAAACAGGGGACTGAGGCGCACCCTAGTCACCCCTTACCAGACACCCAACGCGCCTTTCGCCACCGCTTTTTCAAGGATCGTGCAGCAAGAGCGCGGGAGGAAAATATTTTTATATCATACACTGCCTATCGGAAGTCAGACCTCCCGTCGGGGAACGCCTCCGTTTGATAGACAGGTGGTTGCTCCCGCGTCTGCTGCATGAATTTGAGTTTTACCACAAATTCGGATCACATTTTTAAGAGAGAGAAGTATTGAACAAAGTTCACTAATTCTTTATTATAAAATTTGGCTCACACAAAGTGAGTGTAATTTGTTTCATTGTGGATCTATTTGTTTGAAGCCGCTAGTAGGTCACTCACTGTCACGTGTGGTTTGTTTACAAAAAGAAACAAGATCTCTATTTTGTTGCGACTTCAGTGATCGTGGAAAACTTTGCTATTTTCAGTTATGTTCATATGTATCCACTTGCGCGCAAATTGAGCAAATATTGGAAGCTAAAAGATCTACTGCTATATGATCACGGATTACCTCATATTGTCTTTCTTTTGTTTATATAGATGTATAAATATAACAAACTGGCATTTAATATAAACAGGATGAGCTATATGTACATAGATGAATTACTCAGAGAATTATATTTTATTGTGTATGATTAATTATTTAGATATTCAATTACCTATTTATCAAGGGGCCAATGGTTATTTATTTATTATTAATTTTTGTTTTTATTCATTTTCTCATATCTTTCTGTATATATTTTTAATTCTTATTGTTTGTTATTTGTATATTATTCTTTTAATATTTGTACTCTGATTATTCGTTGTGTACGAGATATTAAATATTTCATGATAATGAAATTCACTTGATATGTTATAATGTCTCATGAAATAAATATCTTTAAATTTAGCTGTACATAGTTCAATCTTTGTTATTTTTATTAATTAGAAAGGAAGAAATAAACGGTTTTATTTGATGTTCAGCATTTTAGCAAACATAAATGGAAGATTTGTTAATCTAAGAGACTGTCCTCATTTAGGAGATGTATATATTTACAGAAGTGTTTTAGAAAGTAGGTTATTAAAATATGGGGTCAAATGTATTATGTTCAAAATGATCTTATACAGGAGAGGTATGTAGTGATACGATCCCATCTCCTCAAAGAAAAGCAGAAAAATAGTTCTGTTCATTTAACTCCTTTGGGATTAGGCTGTCCATCAAGGATATACATTTAGATTCTGTTTGTAGGAGGGATTTGTCCCAATCCCCTCCCCTTGGATTTTTTCGTCATTGCAAAGGCATGTAGTTACAATTTTGCTGTTCTTCTGTATACTATATAGTATATACTATACTCTGTTTACGTGTATTTTTGCTATATTAGCCTAAAATTTAAATAGGATGTGCACCAATAATCAGTCCCTCCTGTCTTTGCCTCCCTTGCGCTGTATGTATCATAGTAGCTAGGCTAAAGATCTCCAAAAAATTATTACCAAGCACTGGCCTATTCTACTTAATGATAAGATCCTCCCTTTTTTGCCACCAAAACGCAGAAGATGCAGAACCTGCACACAAAGACCCACGAAAAGTGTTTCTAAGTTTAAGTCCAACAAAAATGGACAGAGATTTGAAGTAAAGGATAAAATAACATGCAATACGGAAGGGGTAAATTATTTACTGCATTGCCCCTGTGGCCTACAATATGTAGGGAGAATCACCCGACCCCTGAAGCAACGTATAGCGGAGCATATACGCAATATTAAGGATATGAACACCCACAGTGTCCCCCTTCACTTCTCCGCCTCTCACAACTGTGATCCCTCACTTCTTTAATTTATGGGAAATAAAAAAGTGAGTAAAACTTGGAGAGGAGGGGATTTTATCACCATCATCTCCAGAGAAGACACTAAATGGATCTATGAGCTAGACATACTCTCTCCTAATGGCCTTAATGTGGATTTTGATCTGGCTTCATTTCTGTTTAAATAACTGATTTTCTGTGACCGCGTTACAGTTTGACACTTTTTATATATAATATTCCACTCCATTTTCTATGCCTATTAACAGTGCTTCCTGGCCATCTTGTTGAGAATGGTGCCTTTCAGCCCAATCACCCAAAACCACATCTGCACATGCTCCATCGGCAGGTAAACACCACAGGTGTATTTGCATATTCATGAAGTGAAGCCTCTTATTCCCGCCAGATGCACTCCCAGCTCCCTCACTTTATTCATCGTACTGATGCCTCACTATACTCATTGTACCAAAGGTCCGCTGTATGTACTCTCCACCCCGCCTCCCTGAAGAAGCCTACAACAGGTGAAACGCGTAGGAGCAGTATTCTCCATACGCAGATATCACCTCTGGAACACCTCCGCTACGGACATCACTCTCCGAAGGTCTGACTCCGTCATCGGCAGCTGCAACCAGGAGCGACACCACAGAGGAGAGCAGCGGTAATTCTACTCCAAGGTGTAACTGCACATGGCACGGGTGAGCCCTTCTCAATTCCTTACCGGTAAGGTCCTATTTATTTCATATATGTGGAGCATCTACAGCTGTAAGGACCACTACCGTCACGTTTACCCGCAGCATCCATCATTAGGATTTGCACTCTGCCGCATTTCTGAGCCTGAGATTACTATATCAGCACTGCACTTTTAGCATTCACTACAAGTGATCTGCACCCCATCTCCTACATACCGTCCACTGTAAGCAGCTTTGCTTATAGACTGGCATCTGGATTGCACACCATTTCGTTTCTCACCATGCCATACTAGGAACCAGGAGAACTACAAATTGAACTTTGACGCTTTCTACACCACTGATGATAGACTTTGTGACTGTGGCACTAGTGTCTTTCCCCTTATTCCTCACGTGATTTATCTGAATAAATTATTTTATTTTAGCTTTACAAAATTGTTGCCCCAACTTACTGTAAGCATACCTATTTCTGCTTACATTTATGAGGAAATCTATTCTAGCGCGTAAAGGAAACTTTATTGTTTTTCACGTTAGCATTTTAACCTCCCTTGCTTTGTCTCTGGTGGCCCGGGTATGGATGGCTCCTGACTCTGTAAGTGGGTTGCTTTGGTCAATTCAGTTATGTGCCATGAAAAATGGGTCCATATTAAGCATAACACTTTGGGTCGTTTTGCTAATATCTGGGCCCCCTGGGTGGACTCGCCCCTTAGCTTTCTCCCCTCTGATGACCAGGACCAAGCTCTTTAACCCTTACTAGACATATTGCGTACAAGATGCTCTGATGTTAGGGATTATCCTTTGTCAAACTGACTCCATAACACTGGAAGAGTATAGGCTACTTTCTTAGATAGTGGTGTTGTTTACATTAACCTGCATGTATTCACTTCATTGTGTTTTTCTCGACCACTTGCTTGTTCTCTAATTATGTACAATTTGTTTGTTGCAAGAACTGTGATAATCCTATGTAATGAGTTTTCTATTTGCAATTAAGAACCTTAATTTAATATGTATTGTACTTCTCTGCTCTCTGGGGAAAATTCAAGTTGTTCTTGTTAGGCTGGGTGGATGGGAGGTGGGCTTTGGGTTATAATGTATATGTATGTTTATGCATGAGAAAAATCAATAAACAAACACAATAAAATAATACATATTGGGATGGGAGACATCCTGTACATATAAAGGGCTTTCCACCTTTGTGAATTTCGATTTCTGTACAATTTTGGCCACAAAACATAGGAGCGGTTATTCGCCTGCATGAAAAATCAGATGTTTAGCAAGACCTGATTTCCGTCTAAAACATTTTCCACACTCAGAGCATGGAAAAGGTTTCTTACCTGTGTGAACCACATGATGTTCAAGAAGAGCTGATTTATGTGTAAAACATTTCCCACACTCAGAACATAGAAATGGTTTCTCACCCGTATGAATTCTCTGATGTATATGAAGATATGATTTCCGTGTAAAACATTTCCTGCACTCAGAGCATGGATAAGGTTTCTCACCCGTATGAATTCTCTGATGTACAGTAAGATTTGATCTTAGTGTAAAACATTTCCCACACTCAGCACATGGAAAAGGTTTCTTGTCTGAATGAATCACTTGATGACTAAGAAGACTTGATTTATGTGTAAAACATTTCCCACTCTCAGTACATGGAAAAGGTTTCTCACCCGTATGAAGTCTCTGATGTGTATGAAGATGAGATTTCCGTGAAAAACATTTCCCGCACTCAGTACATGGAAAAGGTTTCTCCCCTGTATGAATTCTCTGATGTCTATGAAGATGTGATTTCCGTGTAAAACATTTCCCGCACTCAGTACATGGAAAAGGTTTCTCACTCATATGAATTCTCTGATGTATATGAAGATGTGATTTTTGTGTAAAACATTTCCCACACTCAGAACATGACAATGCTGTATCAACACCATCAGCCCTTCTATGTGTCAGAAAATCTGTTTTGTCAGCTAAACACCCATCACAATTACAAAGCTCAGGTGATATATCTGTCCCTGGATATACTAGAGGTACAGTTACAGTAACTGCGTGTGCTTCTGAAAAATCTTGTTGAGAGATTTCTATTTTACAATCTGAAGATGAAAATACATTTTCCTCCAAGGTATTTCTGTGGATGTTTTCCACTGCAAATTTAAAGGAAAAATGAAAATAATGGAAAAATGTTTATCAATGATGTGTAATTACAACCTAGTGGTGAGCAAATATATGTTACAAATAACTTACTGCATTGCAATATTAAGCAAAATAAAGTATAATCTCCATTGTTGCGTTCAAAGGACAGACAGATCCAAATGGCATATTTTAGTGAGTAACCTTCAGGCAAATAATTTACATAATTAACAAGATGCTCAGTCCCTAAAGTGAGACATGTGAGCAACACAAGACAGTATAGTGAGAGGATACAGGTGAAAACAGGACCAGGAATACCTCATAAAGCATAAACCTGCATAGAAAACCATCTTATACGGTGGTGTGGCACATCGCTATATTATTCACATGGCATGTATGTAAACAGCATTTGAGTATCTATATGTAATGCTTATAAATGTCTATTGTGTTGAATAAGATTGTTTTAGTGTGGGAATAATTGCAGAATATAATTCCTATCTATAGTTAGTGAATATTACTCACCTGTGCTGCTATGTGCAGGGATTCTCTGCTCCAGACACTGCTGATCCCTGCTCACACACTTCTCTTCTTCTACCTCTAGAACTTCAACTTTAACATCAATCAAATCTTCTCCCTAAATATCCCACAAACAATAAAAAATAGCAAATTAAATAATGTATGAATCAATGAAACAACACTATATTTTGTTTAGACACCCAGTGCTATCTACCTGATACTCCTGTATTATGTTTACAATAAAGCGTAATTACCAGCTAGTGATGAGAAACTACATGTTACAAATAAATCACTTTATTGCAGTAAGTGAGAACAAGTATGATCTCCAGTGTTGCGTTCAAAGGACAGACAGATCCAAATGGCATATTTTGGTGAGTAACCTTCAGGCAAATAATTTACATAATTAACAAGATGCTCAGTCCCCATAGTGAGACATGTGAGCAACACAAGACAGTATAGTGACAGGATACAGGTGAAAACAGGACCAGGAATACCTCATAAAGCTTAAACCTGCATAGAAATCCATCTTATAAGGTGGTGTGGCACATCGCTATATTATTCACATGGCATGTATGTAAACAGCATTTTAAAATCTATATGTAATGCTTATAACATTTACCTGTTAATGTTGTTTCCTTACTCCTCCATGGCAGCCCCGACCACCTGGGTTAAGACCTTCCCACCTGGGCTCACAGGAAAGAAAAAAAAGACACCTGGCAGTATATAAACGTCACTTCCCCCTGCCTCCAGTGTCTTAACTTTACAAGCTCCATACATTGCTCCATAATATAAGTAACAGTAATACACCCCAGTGAGAATAGGGAGGGAAAACTAGGGGCTGCCATGGAGGAGCAAGGAAACAACATTAACAGGTAGTAATCTGCCGTTTCCTTGTCCTCCTAATGGCAGCCCCGACCACCTGGGTGATGCCCAAGCAGTAAGGTGTAAGTGGAGGAAAAGAGATTAAAACACACCACGTGACAACACACTACACCAAGTGAAGAATTATTTAGTTTGCGGCAGACAAAACTTTTTTACCAAAGTTAGCATCACCGGATGCAGCCACATCTACTCTATAATACCTTGAAAAAGTATGAACTGAGGCCCATGCAGCCGCTTTACATAAATCCTCTATAGAGGCCAAATTCCTCTCAGCCCAAAAAGTAGCAACTGACCTAGTTGAATGGGCTTTTATATTTTCAGGAGGGCTTTTGCCCTTTTTGAAGTATGCCTCTTTGATGCAGCACCTAATCCATCTTGCGATAGATGCTTTAGAGGCTGCTTTGCCCTTATTGATCCCTACTGTAAGGATAAACAGCTGCTTAGAAGTTCTCAAGAACTCTGTTCTCTTCACATAAATCCTTAAGGCTCTCACAAGGTCTATCTTATGCGGGTTTTCTTCCTTAGTGCTCCTGGGATTAGGATGCAGGGATGGAAGAGTGATTTCTTGGTTTATATGGAATGCGGAGACCACTTTCGGTAGGAACTGTGGGTTGGTGCGGAGTACCACCTTTTCTTTATGGAAAGCTAAGAAAGGTTGCTCAACCCACAAAGTTTGCAATTCTGATATGCATCTGGCTGAAGTTATAGCAACCAGAAACACTACCTTAAGCGTTAGCCATTTCAAGGATACCTCTTGCAGAGGTTCAAAGGGTGCTTGAGTCAAGGCATCCAACACAAGATTCAGGTCCCAAGGGGCTAGTGGCTGACGGAATACTGGTCTGACCCTTTTCGCAGCCTGTACAAACCTAGCCACATACCGGTTTCTGGCAATATCTCTGTCCATAATTGCGCTTAACGCTGAAATTTGAACCTTTAAGGAACTTGTAGCCAGTCCTTTGTCTAGACCCTCTTGCAAATAGTCCAATATCACTGATATTTGTGTATGAGATCTTTTATTATCATTGCACCAGTGAATAAACTTTTTCCAGGTTCTATAATACACAGAACATGTAGACTTTTTTCTGGCGCATAAGAGTGTATTTACCACCTTATAAGAAAACCCTTTACGCTTCAAATTTTTGACTTCAGCAGCCAGGCCATCAGTTTCCAAGAACTGGGATTGGGATGCATAAGCCCTCTTTGCGTTAGGAGGGTTTCTGACAACGGTAGTTCTAATGGCCCTTCTACCAGTAACTGGAGTAATTTTGGAAACCAAGGTCTTCTTGGCCAAAAGGGAATGATGGCAATAACCGTGACCTGTTTTACCCGATCCTCGGGAGTTGGTAAAGACGACCCGTTTCTCCAAAGATGTCCCTTGTTCCCTTCACTGTGATCTTACTGCGATCTTAACATCGCACTATGTTCTTTATTCTTGCCTCCATAAGTGCTACTGACATTCGCCCGGTATCTATGATTACTCCAAGGTACGTGATTCTTTTTGTCGGAAGTAGGTGACTCTTCTGATGGTTGATGATCCAACCGTGTTCCTCTAATACTTGAATAGTTCTCATGGTGTGCTGCTGTACCTGGTGTTGCGATGGTGCCGCTATCAGCACATCGTCGAGGTAGGGCCATAGGGATATGCCCTCCATTCTGAGTTTTGCTATAAGAACTACTAACGTCTTTGTGAAGGTTCTGGGTGAACTTGCTAGCCCGAAAGGCAGGGCTACAAATTGTAAACTTTCTCCAAACACATGAAATCTGAGGTACTGATGGTGATGTTTGTGAATGGGAACATGCAGATACGCATCCTTGAGGTCTATAGTCGTCATCCAGGACTTTCTCTCCAGATCTGGTAATATGGTTTTCAATGATTCCATCTTGAACGATCTTTTCTTTAGGTAGCAATTGATTCTTCTTAGATCTAAGATGGTCCGGAATCCTCCTGATGCTTTTTTTACCACGAAGAACCTGGAAAAGAAACCTTGAAAATCTTCCTCCGGAGGTACTCTCTCCACGGCCCCCTGCCGTATCATTTCTATTAGGCTTGATCTTAATGCCTGTAGTTCTAGAGGATCTGCTGGCACTGGAGAAATTACAAACTCTTGCCTGGGAAAATGAATTATTTCCTTGTAGCCACTTTCCACTATCTCTAGCACCCACTTGTCTGTTGTGCAGCATTTCCACCAGTGACTTTAGTCTGACAGTCTGCCCCCCAACTGCCATACAATCATTTCTTCTGATGTCACTGGGCAAGGTTTTGTAGGGTATTCTTGATATCCCTTCCCCTTGGCGCACGAAAATTGGAACGCGAGGTCGACCACTGCCTCCTTCTATATCTGCGACCTGGTCTGTATGTTCTTGCTTCTTTAGAGTCCTGGGTGTTATATTTGTATGATCTCCCAGTAAAGCTCTTCTTTTGTGCTCTATCTGATGGGAGCCACTGTGATTTGCCTCCCGAAGACTTTGAAATTAATTCGTCCAATTTTTGGCCAAAGAGGTAGTCACCCTGAAAAGGAAGAGAGAGAAGCTTCCCTTTGGACTGGGTATCAGCACTCCAGGGTTTTAACCATAGGGCCCTTCTAGTTACTGCTGTTGTGGCTGTGGCCCTGGAAGTTAATCTTACTGAGTCTAAAGAAGATTCACACAAGAATTCCAAAGCCAGTTGCATATCCTGAACTAATAATTCGTATCTCTTAACCCCGTCTAAGATGTCCGACTCTAAGGTATGACACCAGCCTCTCATAACTCTAGCAGTGATTGCAGTAGCTGCTGCTGGTTTCATCCATAGGATCTTTAAATATATTAACATCTTCTAAAGGTAGGGTTGTTCTTTTAGAGATCCTAGATACTGCCGCATCAATTTTTGGGGCTTCTTCCCATTTTTTAACATCATGCGGGAGGGAAGTGAAATTCTTTATTCTGGGTGTCTCCACTCTTCCGCTATATCTTTTAACGGTTGGAATAGTGGAAAAACTTTATTCTTCTTTCGTGAATCTTTAAATAGCATATCTTGCAATTTAAGCTGTTCCTGAGATTCTTGAACGTCCAGAGATTTATTAATTAGTTTTATAAGATTGTTAACCAGATCCGGATTAAACTCTGCCTCTTTGTGTGACTCTTCTGATTCCGCCTCAGAAAGATCTGACCTTGCTTGCGAACATTCCGGCAGTTCACCTTCTGATAAATCAGAGTGTTCGCTGACACTTGCCCGCGGTCTTTTTAAAGAACATTGCTTCAAGTCCTCCTTAGTGAGAAAAGTTTCTGACATGGCGGATTTCATAATGGTTATCAATTGCGTACGGCAAGGTGTGAGTAACAACTGATTTTCTGGTTTACATTTGTCACAGACTGTTCCTTTAACTTTATCCGGCAAGGAAGAGTCACACATAGGGCCCGATTCAATTAGTAAAAAAATCATTCGCCGGCGTATTTTTAACGCATTTTTTTTAAAATTTACCGGCGTTATTTTTTTTTCTTATTCAATTCTTTTCTAGCGTTAAAAATACGCCGGTTTTTAACGCTGCCCTATATTGTGCCCCAACAGGGCATGCTGATGCTTGTAGAACTACAAGCATCGCCCATGGATTGGATGGCAGGGCATTAGGCACCATGCCCTGCCATCCAGGGACCGCTGAGCAGCTGCTAGAAG
>WWET01007889.1:6593-19210 GCA_011038615.1 Limnodynastes dumerilii | reverse complement strand
CAGCGCTACTGAGGCTATTACCCAGTGCCTGAAGTATCGTGAGAACGTGATTTCGGGCACGGGGTAATAGTCTCTCACTAGCGCCGGGCACCTCCTGCTAGCAGGAGGTGATTTGCGGCGTTAACAGAGAGATTTTTTTTTTCTCTGGTTATTTTTTTTTACCGCTGCCTGCCGTTTTAGCGCAGTGGTAAAAAAATAATTGAATGGGCGAATTTTTATCGCTCAATTGCCAGCAATGGCGTCGAATTTTTACAGACGCAAACTTTTTGAAAACTTCGCCGGCAATTGAATCGGGCCCATAGAGCATTTAACAGAATGCAATTTGCTATGTTTAGACTTTAGCTTAGTCCTACTGGATTCTGACCTAAAATATACAGAGCAAAATGATACTAACTAACCAGAAAAAATGTAAATAAATAAACAAACAAGCATTGCAAGGCTGAATGCAGATACTAATTGCTCAATCAGAGTGACTCACCCAGACTTCTTGGAGTGGGAACTCTTTGCATCCATGGCTGTGGACATGCTTGGCGTCAGTGACTGCAGGCACAGCTGAGATGCATGCGGGGAAGCTTTAAGCGCAACCCTAGCACGCTCTAATGACGTCAGCCCGCTTTACCCTACGGATTAACCCGGGCTTCTAGTGCAGAGGAAATTCTCCTTGCACGTGAGACGTCGCGTCCTGGCCCGCCCTCCTGTCAAGAGCGTCCGCAGACCGCAGCAGAGGCGCGCGTTCCCTCTCCCCTTACTGCCTGAACGCTATAAGCAGCGGCAGAAGCAGGTGAGCGGTTCTTCCTTACACAGCCTTCACTCCAGTGAGCCCAGGTGGGAAGGTCTTAACCCAGGTAGTCAGGGCTGCCATTGGGACAAGGACATTAGGACAAGGAAATGTCTATTGTGTTGCATAAGAATGTTTTAGTGTGTGAATAATTGCAGAATATACCGTATTTTTTGCTCCATAAGACGCACCTAGTTTTTAGAGGAGGAAAACAGGAAATTTTTTTTTATTTAAGGAATTGTGCCCCCTGCAGGCAGCATTCATAGTACCTCAGACAAGCCCCGCCATTGAATGTAGTCCCATCATGTGTCCAGCTCCCCCCCAGTAGTCCCATCATCTGTCCAGCTCCCACCATAGTAGTCTCATCATCTGTCCAGCTCCCCCCAGAGTAGTCCCATCATCTGTCCAGCTCCCCTCATAGTAGTCCCATCATCAGTCCAGCTCCCCCATAGTAGTCCTATCATCACTCCAGCTCCCACCATAGTAGTCCCATCATCGGTCCAGCTTCCACCATAGTAGTCCCATCATCTGACCAGCTCCCCCCCCTAGTAGTCCCATCATCAGTCCAGCTCCCACCAGAGTAGTCCCATCATCTGTTCAGCTCCCCCCATAGTAGTCCCATCATCAGTCCAGCTCCCACCAGAGTAGTCCCATCATCAGTCCAG
Organism: Limnodynastes dumerilii; assembly: GCA_011038615.1. NCBI lineage: Eukaryota > Metazoa > Chordata > Amphibia > Anura > Limnodynastidae > Limnodynastes > Limnodynastes dumerilii. Next base: position 17,767 of record WWET01007889.1, on the reverse strand, counting down.
CTCCCACCATAGTAGTCCCATCATCTGTCCAGCTCCCCCCAGTATTTAAACTCTTACTTTCTTACCTTTGCAGCGTTCCCTCTCTCCTTCCGTCGCGGGAATTTGCAGTTCGGCCTTGTGACGTCATCCGAGGCGGCCACGGAAATCCGAGCTGTGCTCTGATGCCGCCACGGATCCCCAACGTGCACTCTTTTTTGCAGTATTCGCTCCATAATACGCACACACTTTTCCCCAAACTTTTTTTGGGTGAAAAGTGTGTCTTATGGAGCGAAAAATACGGTAATTCCTATGTATATTTAGTGAATATTACTCACCTGTGCTGATATGTGCAGGGATTCTCTCCTCCAGACACTGCTGATCCCCGCTCACACACTTCTCTTCTACCTCTAGAACTTCAACTTTACCATCAATCAGATCTTCCCCCTAAATATCCCACAAACAATAAAAAATAATTAATTAATGTTTGAATAAATTAAACAACACTATATTGTGCTATTCTGCTAATGCTATCTACCTGATACTCCTGTAGTACACAATGATCTTCCTCTTTATATCCATTTACATATAGATGACAGGGAGATCTCTCTCTGGTATTTTTCTTCTGTAAATTATCTGTAGGAACAACACAATTATCTAATAAATTTGTTAATTTGCAATTATTATACAAAGAGTATGGCAGAATACAAACATTATAGACTCCTCTTACCCACTGATGGTAGAGTCTGGTGATTATCCATTAGGACGTCCTTGTAGAGATCCTGACGTCCTTCTATATACTCCCACTCCTCCATGGAGAAATAGACAGCGACATCCTGACACCTTATAGGAACCTGACACACACAATGATACAGTCATCAGCCAGACACATCCCCTGGTGCCACTGTATAATGTCCCCTTCCCAGCAGTCATCTCTCCAGTCACACACATCCCCTGGTGTTACTGTATAATGTCCCATTCCCAGCAGTCACCTCTCCAGTCACACACATCCCCTGGTGTCACTGTATAATGCCCCATTCCCATCAGTCACCTCTCCAGTCAGCAGATGAATGATCTTATTGGTGAGTTCCAGGATCTTTAGGTCATTGCTTCTTAGATGTATCAGTGAGTTAGATGGAGGCACTGTGATGGGGATCTTGGTCTCATTCCACAATCCTAAAACACAGGTACTCCCACCGGATGTTACATCTCCACCAGATTTGGTCATTACAGTGTAATCCTGCATATTAATACACAATGATAATATCCAGTGGTCACATCATCCTGTCTGAGTACTATGTTACCCTTAGTTACCACTTCCTTGCATCCTCCTAAGCCTGATTGAAACATCGTTCCAATCCCTGCCTTATATGCCACTATATTAACAAACACTCTTAGATATTTGGGGGTTTTCTACAACTAATTTTCAACTACTTAATAATCTCTCTGTTTAGCTGAATCCAGGGCTCCAAAAAATACATGACTGATTATATGCAGCATAGTTGCCAAGTCCGCTTATAACAAGCGGAATCTGACTTGTTTTTTTCTGCAGTCGCAGCCTTTTTTAGCTTGCCGCATGTTTTTTGGGCTTTTTTTTTTTCTTTGAAGATGTCGGCAGAGCAGCGGGGAAGAAAATAAAGACCAGGTAAATTGTATAAGTTGTGAATGGGAGGGAAGGAAGTTAATAATGGTTTAATAGGTTGTAAATAGAGTGTGAATGAGGTGTGAATGCATACAATAAAATAGTATGAGCTAGAGCAGTGCTCATCAACCTTTTCTCACCGGTGGCACATCTAAGCCCTTCCCAGATTTCCATGGCACACCAAAATATACAAAAAACTGCAGGAATTACAAAGTACATATACAGAAATGACATTTAATTGAAAACTTTTCTTTTCTTCTAACTAATATTAACTATGATAGCCAGTAGCCCCCATCAGGTGTTTGCAGTCTCCCCAATAGCCCCCATTTATGTGTCTCCAGCCTCCCCAGTAGTCCGGATTCATATGTCTGCAGCCACCCCAGTATCCCTCATCATGTGTCTGCAGCCTGCATAGTATCCCCCATTATGTGTCAGTGTTGAACAAATGGTGAAATTATTTCTCTAATTAAAAAAAAAGTGCGAAATAGTGTTAGCAGTCAATGGAGATACAAACAATCCTGGACAGTCATATTGATATGTACGAGGGTGGATCAATTAGTACCTATGTTTGAAGACAGGTGGCGTTGCTGAGGAAAGTTGGTATTACTATCTCTGTACTACCATCTTTCAAACAACGGCATGCCAAATTTCAGATTGATTCATAGGTTAGTTTTGACTTGACAGCCAATTGTATTAAATTTCTTTATTTTTTTTTCGATACGATGGAGAAAGAACAATATCGATCCGTAATTCGCTTTTTATTTTTGAATGGAAAATCGTGCAAACAAATAAAAGTGAAGTTGGATGCTGTCTATGGGGAGATAAAGCAAAGGCCTTGCATCAGCCAGGACAGTGCTGCCGGGTTCATCATCCTTACTTACTATGACAACCGTGAGATAATGGTTTAACGAATTTAAACGTGGCCGTACGTCCCTTTTTGATGAGGAGCGTCCAGGCTGCCCGGCAGACGTTGTTACTGAGGAAATCGTTGAAAAGATCCACGGCATGATTCTCGCTGATCGAAAGTGCGGGAAGTAGCAGAGACCGTAGGCGTGTCGTACGGAACAGCATTCAACATCTTACATGATAAGTTAGGAATGAAAAAAGTAACGGCCCGATGGGTCCTGCGATTGGTCACGGTAGACAACAAGCTGATTTGGCTGACAACTTCAAAGCAGTGTTTGGACCTCTGTAAGCGAAATCCGCAGAAATTTTTGTGTCGCGTCGTTACTGTTGATGAAACCTGGATCCATTACTACACACCAGAGACCAAGCGACAATAAAAACAATGGGTTTTTCCAGGTGAATCTACTCCGAAGAAGGCAAAGACGGTCCCAACGGCCGGAAAGGTCATGGCTACAATTTTATGGGAATCGAAAGGTACAATTCTCATTGACTTTTTAGAAAAACGAAGCACGATCACGGGAAAGTACTACAGTGAATTATAGGACCGATCTGATAAGAAATTGAAAGAGAGAAGGCCCCATGTGGCAAAGAAAAAAGTACTGTTCTACCACGACAATGCACCAGCTCACTCATCTGGAATTGCTGCGACCAAATTGCATGAATTGCGCTATGAATTGTTACCGCGTCCACTGTGCTGGCCCGACTTGGCTCCCTGCGACTTCTTTCTGTTCCCTAACCTGAAAATGTGGCTCGCAGGAAAAAAAATTCAGCTCAATTCCCTAACCTGAGAACTTGGCTCACAGGAAAATAATTCAGCTCAAACAAGGAGGTCATCGTCGAGACAGAAGCCTATTTCAAAAATCGTATTTTTTAGTGGGTTTAAAGAAATGGCAGGGATGTTGGGAAAAGTGTATTGTCGTGAAAGGAGATTATGTTGAAATATACATTTTTTTCATAAATTTTTGGTGAAAAATTTTCGTCTTCATTCTTAACACGGGTACTTATTGATCTATCTATCTATCTATCTATTCAGTAAAATTTCCCATATTTTTCATTTTTTTTTTTTTATTAATATGATCACGTCTTGCGTGAAGTTGTTCATATTACTAGAAATAAAAGCAATGTTATGTGACACTCCCAGAATCCTCCTCACCTCTCCAGTTAACAGATGAATGATCTCCAGGGTGTAATTTAATATCCTCTCAGCCATGTGACACATCTTCTTGCCCATAATGAAATTAGAATTGGAATGTTCTTATTGCTGAAGATGTGAAATGTACAGAAATGATTGAAAATAAAAAAAGAAATAAGAGTAATATGAAAAACATAAATATTTATTTTGTTACATAGTTATAATCTCTACATAGCCATGATCAATGATTATACTATGATCACTAAGCATTCAATGAAAATCTGTAACACTATAAACACAAAGAAATGGGAAGGAATTTATCTAGATTTCCAAACAACATCTGATTTATGCGCGCTGCATGTGTAATTCATCATTTGCGAGTGTACTGTGCATGCATACATTCAGCATTCTGTATGTTAGGGTGTGATAGTCTTCTGTGTGATCAGATATAAGCAGTGTGGGTGGGGGATGGGCATTTATATTGTACAGTATGGGCTGGGTTAGGCACTTCCATAAATCTGCACATTCCGCATGCACAGCAATCCGCGCAGAGATAAGGGAGGCTTATGGACACGTAAATCAGCTATAATCCGCCCGTGTCATAAGAACGCTCCAGCCTCTTGTGTGCGGACTTTAGTAACGCCGTGCGTGCAAAGATTCCTGGAAGTCTGGATCCAGCCCATAATGATCATGTTCAGTGATATAAACACATCAGAAACATCCAACTCTGAGACACATCACAGCCATGAAAACCTAAGCAGGAAACTAATCAGAGACTATAGAGAGCAGTATGGAAGCAAGAGCTGGAAAGTGCAGCAACATCTGGAAGATCCTGACAGACAAATGAGAATCCCTGTGACTGTGATGCACAATGACACTCCTAGAAAGTCACTGACACTGATGCACTATGACTGGAGACTATTATCATTATCCCTCTATATACTTATATACACAGACACTGACCACATATACATGTTATCACCTCACATAAATGTCCCCTTATGTGCTTCTCATCCAGTGTTGACAACTCTGAAACACAAAAAAGCAACTGAGTTAGAAACAAGCCCAACATACAATAAATATATATATATCCTGTGCACTTTCTTGCACTATATTAATCCCTCTCCTCCTACTAATATGTTAACTCTCCCTCTACTCTAGCTCACACTATTCTATATGTATTCACACTCCATTAACACTTAATTCATCCTCTATTTAAATCCTATTGATTTCCCTCCCTGCAGTTCACACCTTATACACTTTACCTGCTCTTTACCTTCTTCCCGCTGCTCTGCCGACACCCTCACAAAAAATATAAGAGAAAAATAACCCCCCAAAAAACCGCAACAAGCAAAAAGAAAAAAAAAAAAACAATGCAACTTGTTATATGAATGTCCCCTTATGTGCGGCTCACTCCAATCCGGAACACATTATACACCACTTCCGGTCTGCGTTCCACATGACTTCCTGTCTCTGCGTTCCAACTGACTCCCAGACAATGTGTTTTCTAGTCTATGCATTTTACATCTGTTTCTGTCCTCAGATAGGAGAGCGGCGGCCATTTTCTTGTGGTCCAGAAACTAGCCTTACCTTTAATTGAAATGTATGCAGAATTTAAAACACATCACATAGAAAATGTAAAGCCAATGAGTAATAACAATAACCCCCTATATAGTAACCACAGAAGATAAACAGATAAAAGCAGGTAAACGGTCCTCTTTTATTAAATTGTGTTTATTTATTTCAATTTTCAACAACAAAAAACATACAAAATACACAATTATATAACCCACAATCTAGGGAAAGCTACCCAGAGTCTAGTCCCTCCCTCCATCGGCTCGTTAGTCACCATGGACAAATCAAACACAGGAACTCCTGTATTTACAGGCAAATACAATAAGGAAATATACATAAACAACATGTTTTTTTTCTTTATCAATACCACATTTTAGTTAATATTGATGAAAGGCAACTGTGTGTGTATTGGGGGTGTTATTATTAGCTGCCGCAGAAGTAAGGTGCAGCATGTGGAGACGGCAGCAGCGGAGAAGTTACCCGCTGCCGTCATTTCCACATAGTGCACCTTACCTCTGCATACAGGAAGTTCCTATCACATCCAAGATGGCGGCTGTGGTCCATAGGAAGGACCCCGGCCGCCTTCTTGGATGTGGCAATAACTTCTTCAGTGTGGGCAGCAGAAAGGGCGGTGGCCAGCAGGCAGCGGGTCCCGATACTGGGAGCGTTCTGCAGCCGCTAAAGGTAAGTAAAAGGGGACTCACAGGGGAAGGGGGGAATGTGTGTGTTTGTGTGTTTTTTGGTTTTTTCTGCTCCTCACTGTTGGGCATGCGCAGTAGCGTCTCAACGTGTGGACACTACTGCGCATGCGTATAATGGTGAGGAACAGAATGGCTTTTATATAGATAGATAGGTGACTGTGGTGGGGATGCTATTATTGATGATAGGCAACAGTGTCTGTAGTGGGGGTGTAGTTATTGTTGACAGGTGACTGTGGTGGGTTTGCTATTATTGATGATAGGTGACTGTGGTGAGGTGTAGTTATTGATGACAGGTGACTGTGTGTGTAGTGGGGGTGTTATTATTAATGACAGGTGACTGTTGGGGGGTGTTATTATTGATGAGAGGTGGTTGTGTTAGGGGTTATTAATATTAATGACAGGTGACTGTTGGGGGTGTGATTATTGATTACAGGTGGCTGTGTTGGGGGGTGTTATTATTGATAGTCAAATGCCCGTCACAATGTTGGGAAAAAATATTCCCTATCATTTATCTACAGCCTGTTACGGCACACCGGGATTACCTGGCGTGAGAACCGGAGTGGCTGTAGGAGAGACAAGGTAATGGCGTGGCACCCCGGGATTACTTGGGTAGAGAACCGGGGTGGCCACAAGATAGAGAAAAGGTGATGAAGTCGGCTGCTGGGGCACGGGAGCTTTGCTATCAGGGGGTTTTCACCAGAGCCCCTGATGATGGGGATGGGTTTGGCTGCGCCCCAACAACAGGCCGTACCTCGTTGAACAGGACTCGTGGAAAGAGGAAAAGAAACCCGAGGTGAGTTCCAAAAAGAGGAGGAAGGTAAGTTCAAGAAAGGTTGAATCAGACCAGCCTGGAATGAACCGACCTGCAACAGACAAGAAACACGTAACCAGGCACTGCGGACGGAAGGTAGGTCACGGGACGGGACAGGACAGACTAGGACTGGCACACGCACAAACATACAGCGGGACCTCCGAAGATGTAATATGAACAGACACTCCAGAGAAGAAATAGGAATAATGGGTAGGTGAGTACACTAAGGAGGGAGAGCCAGGGCGAGGAACAATAGGTAAATGGAAGCTCGAACTAGGCAGGATAAATGGGCAACCAGAAATCAGATCAATAGGCAGCAAGGCACAAGGCACACAAAGAGAAGCAGATCAGAGCACTGTAAACAGATACTATAACCAATGCTGGCCGGAGGACAGATTGAGACTAAATAGAGGCTGCTAGCCTCTGATAGGCTAGCAGCCAAACAGTGCTAGAAGGGGAAGTCCCTGACTGCCGGGAGAGCCAATGGAGTGAGGGGATGGGAGCGAGGCTGCAGCGTCGCTCCCACGTGGCTGTGTTTACATGCTGAAACCAGAATGTCGGCGGTGGGGAGCCGGGTAAACAGTGCGGCAGACGGACAGCGTGGGCGAACGGAGCGGGGAAGGTAAGAGACTGCGCTAAGGGTAACAGTACCTCCCCTTGACGAGGGGTTAAGAGACCCCTAGGGGCAGGTTTGTTGGGAAATCTGGAATGGAATCTTCTGACAATGGAAGTTGTTGGCATGAAGGTGACGTACCGGGATCCACTGTCATTCCTCAGGACCGTATCCCTTCCAATGAATTAAATACTGGACTTACCATGTTAATGTTGATTAACTCTGATTTTCTCATACACTGCTTGCCGCAATTGACTGCTTGAACTTCATTAAGATTCTATGGGGTGACCCTGAACTCTTCTGGAATCGAGAATGGATTCGATGATGAATTCTTCTTGTCCGTCAATCATAACGGGAGGAGGTCTGGATACAGGAGTGGAGTGGAATCTCCTCGAAAAATGGACAGGCTTGAGCAGCGAGACATGGAAAGTGTTGGGAATCCTCATATTCCGAGGAAGCCCTAACATCATGGCCACCGGATTGACCCGAGAGATGATGGGGAATATACCGATATAACGGGGACCCAACTTCTTCCAGGGTTGACTGAGTCGAATGTTCCTGGTTGATAGCCAGACCTTGTCCCCAACCCTAAAAGAATGGTCAGTTCTGTGACGATCTGCCTTACGTTTGGAAGATACCACTCCCTGCTGTAATGAACGAGTAACTCTAGTCCAGACAGACTTGACCCTCTTCGCAATCCTGCGTGAGTCAGTAGAATCATCATTGTGCGAATTCTGCACAAGCCAGATTCTGAGACCAATTATCCTGAAACTTCGAGATGCAACAGCGAAGATATCGCTCCAAGTTCTGGTTGATCCGTTCCGTTTGGCCGTTAGATTATGGATGATAGGCTGATGACAGACTGATATTTATGTTTAGGAGCTTGCAGAAGACACGCCAGAAGCGAGCGACAAACTGAGACCCTCTGTCGGAGACGATATCGGTCGGAAGTCCATGAAGATGAACGATATGTCTGATGAATAGTTTGGCAAGTTCCTCAGCGGAAGGCAAACCTGGTAAGGGTAAAAAATGAGCCATCTTGCTGAATCTGTCCACAGTGACCCATATGGTGGTGTTACCATCTGAACGAGGAAGATCTGTCACAAAATCCATGGACAGATGGGTCCAAGGACGTCTGGGAATGGGTAATGGAAGGAGGAGACCAACAGGCAACAGGCGGAGAACGAGAAGACTTGTTCTGGGCGCAGATAGGACAGGAGTTGACAAACTCTCTGACGTCATGGCGGACCACCATACAAAACGGGAAACCAGTTCCAGCGTCTTCTGGACTCCAGGATAACCCGCAGTCCTACAAGAGTGAAGCTCCAACAACACAAACTTTCTAAGTCTCTGAGAAACAAAGAGTCGAATGCGTGGCCTCTGGGCAGGAGCTTGGTCCTGAGACTTCAGGATAAGGGAATGGAGATCTTGCGTGAGACCCATGATGATAGAGGTGGCAGGAAGAATAGGAAGGTGGGAAGAGGTGGGTGCATGTTCAGAATTGAAAGAACGAGACAAGGCGTTAGCCCTTTTGTTGAGTGAACCAGGACTATAGGTGATCGAGAAATTGAACATGATAAAAAAACAAGGACCACCTGGCTTGCCTAGGATTCAACCTCTTGGGTGCATCAATATAGGCCAAGTTCTTGTGGTCAGTAATGACGGTGATTGGTGATAGCGAGTAACTCCCTTTTGCCCACGTCATAATTTCTCTCGGCAGATGAGAATTTCTTTGAAAAATAAGCGCATGGGTAGGATTTAAGGTCCTGAGGATCCTGCTGGGACAGGACTGCTCCGGCCCCCACGTCAGAGGCATCAACCTCAATGATGAAAGGCCGTCCTGGGTCCGGATGCTGGAAAATGGGAGTAGAAATAACAGCTTTCTTCAGACAGTAAAAAGCTTTAACAGCCTTTGAAGGGCAGTTGCTGGGATCCGCCCCCTTCTTTTTGAGATCGGAAATGGACGTGACCATAGTAGATATGCCCTTGATGAATCTCCGATAATAATTTGAAAATCCCAGAAAACGCTGTGTAGTCTTCAGGTTGTTGGGTTGTACCCAATCCAAAATCGCCTTCACCTTAGCCGGATCCATGGAAAATCCTTCAGGGGTAATGACATAACCAAGAAAAGTAACCGACTTGACCTTGAACTCGCACTTCTCTGGTTTGGCGAAGAGGTGGTTCTTTCGGAGACGGGTAAGGACCTGTCGAACATGTGTCCAATGAGAAGAGAGATCGGACGAGAAGATGAGAATGTCATTGAGGTAGACGACAATAAAACGACCCAAAAGGTCACTGATGAGATCCTGGAAGACGGCGGGAGCATTGCAGAGTCCGAAGGGCATGACAAGGTACTCATAGTGCCCAAATGCGTGTTGAAAGCCATCTTCCATTTATCTCCCTCCAAATCCTGACCAGATTATAGGCCCCCCTGAGGTCGATCTTGGAGTAGATGGTGGCTCCCTTGAGTTGATCAAACAGATCCGAGATACGATAAGTATTCCTTATGGTGATCTTGTTTAATGCCCGGTAGTCAATGCACAGCCTAAGAGACCCATCCTTCTTGGCTACAAAGAAAAACCCCGCTCCGACTGGGCAGTGGACTCTGGGCGAGAAAGAGAGAATAATCTACCCTTAGGGAGAATGGCATCAGGCTTCAGATCGATGGCGCAATCTGAGGGCTGATGGGGAGGTAGTTCCTCTGAGGCCTGATCTGAGAAAACATCAGCGAAGTCAGCATTCTGTTGTGGAATACCAGAAATAGAAGCTTGTCCCCAGCGAACCGGAAGTGAAAGGCAGCGTCCAGCACAGGAATCGCTCCAGGCGGTGACCTCACCATTAACCCAATCGATGCGAGGATTGTGGGTCTGAAGCCAAGGACAATTTGAGCCTCCGAACAGTTATCCAACAGAGGGAGAGCCAGGGCAAGGAACAACAGGTAAATGGAAGCTGGAACAAGGCAGGATAAATGGGCAACCAGAAATCAGATCACTAGGCAGCAAGGCACTAGGCACACAAAGAGAAGCAGATCAGAGCACTCAGATAGGCTAGCAGCCGAACAGCGCTAGAAAAGGAAGTCCCTGACCGCCGGGAGAGCCAATGGAGTGAGGAGACGGGAGCGCGCGCCCGAGCGAGGCTGCGGCGTTGCTCCCACATGGCTGTGTTTACATGCTGAAACCAGCATGTCGGCGGCGGGGAGCTGGGTAAACAGTACGGCAGACGGACAGCATGGGCGAACGGAGCGGGGAAGGTAAGAGACTGCGCCGTGGGTAACACAGCCCCCTCCCAGTTTTCCCCATCGTGTGTCTCCAGCCCCCCCAGTATTCCCCATCAAGTGTCTCCAGTTCCCAGCATCCCCATCATGTGCCTCCAGCTCCCAGCATCTCCATCATGTCTCTCCAGCTCTCAGTATTCCCTTCATGTGTCTCCAGCTCCCAGCATCTCCATCATGTCTCTCCAGCTCTCAGTATTCCCCATCATGTCTCTCCAGCTCTCAGTATTCACCATCATGTCTCTCCAGCTCCCAGTATTCTCCATATTGTCTCTCTAGCTGCCAGTGTTCCCCACATGTCATTCTAGTTCGCAGTATTCACCATCATGTCTCTCCAGCTCTCAGTATTTCACATCATGTCTCTCAAGACCCCCAGTACTCCTTATCATGTGTCTCCAGCTCCCAGTATCCTCATTATGTCTCTCCAGCTCCCCAGTATATCTCTTTAGCTCCACAGTATTCCCATCATGTGTATCCAGCCCCCCCAGTATCCCTTATCATGTCTCTCCAGCCCCCCAGTATCCCCATCATGTGTCTCCAGCCTCCC